>VUQR01023518.1:0-11212 GCA_015108515.1 Hemichromis elongatus | reverse complement strand
CCCCCCCCCCCTTCTAACTTTGCTCTTATTACATTTATTTGATCCAAATGTCTCTAACAAGTGCCAGTGGGTGAGTTCATGCCCTTTTCCTGCCAACAAATAGACCAATAGTGCAAAATATAAGGTGGCTTTCCAGGCCCGGCAGAGAATAGAGAATAGAAAAGTCAACCATGTACTTACCTCAGCACGCTGTGTTCTGGGCTGGCTGGCGTCTGTCTCAATGGCGTACACATCCACCAGGTAGAGGTCAGACCCTTGTTCTCGATCCAACTCTGCAGCTGTCTGTATCACTCCTGTGTGTCGGCCGATGGTGAAAAGGCGACCCACAGCTTTTCCGCCGCTGCGCACCGCCACAATGAAATACTCCACTTTAGTTGCAGAGCCTCTAGGACTCGAGGCATCCAGGGAGATGACGTTGGTGCCCGGTGGCTGGCCCTCTTTGAGGATCGTGATGTATTTGGCCTGGGAGAAAACAGGCCCATCCACTCCTTGAAGGATGATGGTCAGCTCAGTTCTGGAGGTCTTGCGGTCAGTGCCGTGGTCCGTGGCTGACACTGTGAGGGTGTACATGAGTCGGGATGGAACCAGCTGGGACGCCAAGCGAATATCCCCACTGTACCTGTCCATGATGAAAGTGTCCGAGTCGCCTTCCACAAGCTCATACTCCACCTCCCCATTTGCACCATCGTCCGGGTCAAAGGCCACCACTGTGGTCAAGATGGAGCCGATGACTATGTTAGGCTCGGCTACAAGTGCATTCTGGGACACAAAAGTGGGAACATTATCATTGAGGTCTGTGACCCATATTGTTACATTTTTCAGGGCATATCGCCGAAATTCAACTGGAACTGCTTGATCAGTGGCTTTGATTGTCAACTCAAAGAGATTTGAGAACTCTCTGTCAATTTCCTTGCTGGTGTATATAAGCCCAGTGCTTGTGTCAATGCTGAAGTGGTTTCCTCGGGGAATCTGCTGAACGATAGAGTACTGCAGCTGGCCATTTATGTCTGCATCTGTGTCCTGAGCTGTAATGGTCATAACTGAGGCAGAGATAGGAAGATTTTCAGGGATGGATTTGAAAATGTCTCCAGGGGTAAATACGGGAGGGTTGTCATTAAAGTCCCTGACATGAATAACCACAGGAATGGATGAGGAACGGGGAGGTCTGCCATTGTCCTTTGCAGTGATGTTGAGTTTGTAAAATGACTGCGTTTCAAAATCCAGCTTTTTAACCAAAAAAATGCTGCCAGTGTTAGGGCTGATGCTGAAAGTGCCATGGTTGTTTGTGGCTGTGATGCTGTACGTTATGTCTGCATTCTGACCTGAATCTGCATCGGTGCCGGTCACAGAGGCCACCAGTTCCCCTATCCTCATGTTCTCCAGGACGTCAACGGACAGCGAGGATTTAGGGAAGACGGGGGAGTTATCGTTTTCATCCAAGACGCTAATACTAAGCATACAAGAGGAGGATAAGGGCACAGCTCCAGCATCAACAGCTATGATTTTTAGTGAATACGAAGATGTGGATTCATAGTCAAGCTTTCCAACCAAAGTCAACTGTCCAGAGCTGCTATCGATGGTGAATTGGCCTTCCTCGTTGCCTTCAGCGATGTGATAACGGACCAGTCCATTTTGGTTCTCATCCACATCTGAGGCAGAAACCCGCAGCAGCTGGGTCATGTTTTGCGCTGATTCAGAGATGGAGGCCTGGAATATGTCTTTGGTGAACTTAGGCGGGTTGTCGTTGATGTCTTGTATGTAAACTTGCACTTTGGCCTGGTCTCTAAGGGGTTTGGGGAGACCCTGGTCTGACGAGACAACCACAAAACTGAACACAGCGGCGCCTCTTTGTCTCATGAGTGACTCCCGGTCCAACTGCAAAGTGCTCGTCAACTCCCCCGTGATGGCATTCAGCTCAAAGTTGGGCTGTGGAGTCTCAAATGTGTATCTGACCTCACTGTTTGGGCCAAAGTCCTTATCCTCAGCAAAAACCTGCCCAACAAGCGACCCTCTCTTCTGTTCTTCCTCAAAATGAAACACATAATTGGTGCTGTTAAAGAGAGGACGATTATCATTTACGTCATCTAGAATCACAGTTACATTTACAGTGGCACTGAGCGGCTCCACAGCCCTGTCTTTGGCTGTAACCACCAAGTTATATCTGTCCTGGATTTCTCTGTCCAGCTCCGCTTTGATGTACAACTGCCCATCTGGAAAAATGCCAAACACATCACCTGTGTTCCCACCAGCGATGTCGTACATAATCTCCCCATTGAGACCCGAGTCTTTGTCAGTGGCCTCCACTTTAAAAAAACGGCTGTTGACAGGCTCAGACTCCAGGATGATGACCTCGTATGAGAGCTGGTCAAATACAGGCGAGTTGTCGTTGACATCGTATACGCTGACGATGAGGATGAGGCTGGAGGTGTGCTGAGGGACCCCCATGTCTGATGCAATCACTTCAATCTCATAGGAACTCGTCGTGATCTCCAGCGGCCCGGTCAGCGTGATGAGGCCATGCTTCTCATGAATATGAAACAGTCCTTTGGGGTTTTGTTTGAGGCTGTAGACCACCATGCCATTTGCACCTTCATCGGGATCCGAAGCTTTGGCCTGGAATATTACATGACCTGTGCTCCAGTTTTCCACTGCGCTCACGTGCTCCACGGTGTGAATAAAATGAGGAGCATTATCATTTAAGTCCTTTACAGTTATGTTAACAAAGGCCTCCCCTGTGATCTCCCCAGCTCTGGCTACAACTTTGAGTTGATAAAAGCCCTGCTCCTCTCTGTCTATCTGGCTCGATGCTGTGATCTGACCTGCACTGTTGACAGCAAAAAGCCCTCTCTGGTCTCCTGAGGTGATCAGATATGAAATGTTTGTATTTAAATCGACTGTGGTTGCTGACACCGTCCCTATAACTGTCCCAACACCTACATTTTCAAACATGACAAAGCTGTACACTTTCTGGCTGAAGACTGGTGGATTATCCTGTGTGTCTATTACAGTTACAGTCACAATGGCCGGTGTGTGTGAGCGCAGGCCACTACCATCTGCTGCCGTCACCTGCAACTGGTAAGCAGTTTTCTCCTCTCTGTCCAGGGGCACCAGTGTGGTAATTTTGCCTGTATTGCTACTAATGCGGAATTTGGAAGAGTCTCCGGCTGTAATTATATATTTGACTGTGCCATTCCTACCCAAGTCGGGGTCTGTGGCTAAAACGGTGGTTACATAAGAACCAGAGGGCTCATTCTCTTTCACATTTGCAAAATACTGTACAGGGTAGAAAACTGGCCTATTGTCATTGATATCCCAAAGGGTGATATTGACTTTTCCTACAGAGTGCAAAGGGGGGCTGCCTGCATCTGCTGCCTGGATGTGGAGTAAGTAGGAGGCCTGATCCTCCCTGTCAAGCTCCACGGCTGTGCTTAATCGCCCTGACACGACATCCAGGCGAAACAGCTCCTGGACGCTGGCTGGAGTCTCTGCATCAAATGAAAACCGGATAGTTCCATTGGCCCCAAGGTCGTCATCTGAGGCAGACAGCACCACCAGCTCTGTGCCGGCCGGAGCGTGCTCCACCAGGGAAACGTGATACGTGCTCTGTGTAAATGTAGGCACTTGGTCATTCACATCTGTGATGTTGACTATCAGTTTAGTGTAAGAAATCTTGGGCTGCAGCCCCTGGTCTTTGGCACTAATGTTGAGCACAATTTCAGATGCTATTTCTCTATCCAGCAAAGCGGCACTGGTTACCAGACCACTGTTTTCACTGATGGAGAACCAGCCCAAAGCATTTCCAGACACCAGGGAGTAGCGCAGGTTGGCATTCTGCCCAGAGTCACCATCTGTTGCAGAAACCCCTTTAATGTAGCTGCCCTTTGGTATATCTTCACTGATATCTACTCTGTACACTGTTTCCTGAAATATGGGTGGGTGATCATTGATATCATTCACAAAAATAACCAGACTAGCGAAAGAAGACCTGGCCATGGGTTTGCCGTTGTCTGACACAGACACAGTTAAGTTGTACGAGGAAATTCTCTCTCTGTCTAACACGCTAGCCACTTTGATCAGACTTAAATTGGGCACAGGAGACGTGTGCACTTCAAAGTGCCTCTGCTCGTTGCCTCCTAAGATTGAAACAGATATGTTACCATTAGCTGTAGACGAGTCTGCATCTGAAACGGTGAGCAAAGCCACGACTGTGCCAATCTGTGCGTTTTCATCTACAGAGGCAAATTTAGAAGTGGTGGGAAAATAACGGAATTTCACCACAGGGTCATTATCATTCACATCTAAAAGCTTGATAGTGGCTTCTGTTCTGCCTGACAGAGAGGGCACCCCATTATCTACAGCATGAATAGTCAGAGAATATTCTTTTTTACTCTCATAATCCAAACCTTCTTTTATTATAACAGTACCTGCTTTGGGGTCAATTTGGAAAGGTGTCCCCTCATCTAAAAAGTACCTGATCTCAGCATTGGCTCCCTCATCCTGATCTGATGCTGTAATCTGCAGGATGCTTGAACCTACAGCTGTATCCTCAAAAACGCTGGTTTGATACTGGTCCTGCTCAAAAATCGGGGGGTTGTCATTTATGTCTTGAATAGTGACGTTTACTTGCATGTAGCCAAACTTTTTCGGCTCTCCTTTGTCCTCCACTTCGATCAGGAGCTGGTAAAAGGGAGTCACTTCCCTGTCCAAGCCTCCGGTTGAAACAAGGTGCAAGAATGCCCCCTCTCCACTAGGATTGACTGTAATATCCAAGCGGAATTTCCTCTGCTCGTTGCCTTTCACTATTCTGTATGTGGTGTGATCGACTCCGTTACTTCCTATGTCGGAATCTGTAGCAGTGTCCAGGATCACTTGCCTGCCGCTGCTGGCGTCCTCCTTAAAAGACACGACAATGGACGCGTCTGGAAACACCGGGGAGTTATCGTTAATATCCAAAACTACTATCCTGACCTCAGTTGGGTAGGTGGGATGGCTGGACAGCACCACAACGTTGATGACATCACTTTGCAAAACCTCTCTGTCAATCACAGATGAGGTGGAAATTACTCCCGTGGTGGCGTTAATTGCAAAAAGTTTGTGATTTTCGCTGAAGCGGTACGTGAAGCTGGGCTTGGTCCCTATCGTGCCCACATAGGTGCCAATGGGCTGTTCCTCTAGGACTTGAAACTCTTGACGGACTTGGCTGGATGCTGAGTACCGCGACAGAGTCCATAACATCAGTAGAATCAAATGAAGCCGGCCTGAGCCCATACCTGTGAGCGCCATGGTCAGTTAGCCAGTCCACCTTTCTCAGACAGAGTTCATGCCTATGATGCATCAACTTAACTGAGTTTGGACGAGTCACTAAATCATTGTATTCCAGAAAATGCGCGGACAAAACTCAATGAGAAACACTTTCCACACTTAGTCAATGTACCAAAGTGGTCCAGAAGTGTTATTTTATCCTGCGCGCCGCGCCGTTTAATTGCAACAAAATCCTCTAGACGGAGATTATGATTTCTGCAGATCAGGAAAGTCTCATTTCAACTCCTTAAATAGCATTTTCAAGAAGAAATCTGACAATCCCATGAAAGACAAAAGAACATAAAAGTTCCCGACTCCTAGGAGATGCGTAAAAAAGTTTATCCAAAGTTGGGGCGCAAGTCAGCGGTGTTAAGTGCATGCAGGCGAGTAAGCCTACGCACCGTCCCGTGGAATAACGGTGCAGACGCTTCAGTCATATTGTGCTGGAGTCCCAGTAAGTTAGAACAAAGCTGGAGTTCGTCAAACTCCCTCCCATCACCGATCCCATTGGATAGCGGTGCTCCTGCCTGCCCGCCCACTGCCTTTCCTCCTCTATTGTGCAGTGCAGCTTGCTGTCCCCGCTTGTGGAAGAAGACGTCAATCAAACACGACAGGTAAGGATGCCCCAAGAGATCTTAATTGTCAAAGAATATAAGACATATTCTCTTTTTTGCAGAAAAAAGAGACAGTGGTCACCACGGAAACTATTTACATAGAATATAAATGCATGCAGGAAAGGCATAGTTTACCATTTCTTTGCATAAAAGGAGGTGAAACTCTTAAAAATAATCTCTTTAAAACCATTCGGGGTGCCGCAAAGTCCTCTTTGACATGCTATACCGTCTTTTCAGAATGGTATAAAAGAGTTCAAATATAAAGACGTTTCACAAAACATAATAAAGTCTGCATAAACCTAAAGAAATGTCGAAAATTCACAAGCTGCTTGGCAAGTAAATGCTTGGAATAAAATGACGATTCAGATGAATCAATATTAAATAACATATTGCACTTAAACTGCAGAGTGATATATAAAAATAACTATTAACATAAAAAAATAAGTTATTTATATTATATATATATATATTAAGGCCACATTCTTTCGAAATATGTTATAATTAAGAGTCTATTAGAGCTTTATTAGTACGTTTTTTCCGAAGCATAATCATACGATCAAGTGAGGTATTTGCATATAACGTAAGGTACAGCGACTGTCGAAGTCGTAGGTGAGTCGCTCCATCTAGCGGCCAAATTGTGGTATTTCCAAACAAACTGTAACAGTATATTGACTACTGGTAAAAATACTAAAACCAGCCCTGAAAAATATATAAAATAAGTACACAATGTGATTTTTATACTTAAGAAAGACGGGTGCAACACTCAAAATAACTCACTGTGGGAACCTTTACTCTTGTGTTCTTAAAATACATCAACAATTCTCCAAAAATAAGAATATTAAAGGAAAATTTTCCATCTTCATTGACTCTGTGTTTAGCAAAATATAATTCAGATTTTATAGAATGGTAATAATTATAGAATGGTTAAACAGCATTTAGATAAATTAAGGGTTACCAATAAGTAAATTAATGACAACACGAACAGTATATTATTTTATATTTATGAACCAGAACATTAATACTTATTTTGTAATTACTGGCAGATATGTGACTGGAAATGTGGTCATTCAAGAGGCAGGCTGTTGCTGTTTGTATAAAAACTGCATAAATAGAGTTTTTGCTGTGTAAGTTTATGTTACGTTACATTCAGTCACGCCATAATTGCTCCATCAGTCTGGTGGGTGTCAAACATACGGCCCACGGGTCAGAACCAGCTCGCCAAAGGCGCCAGTGAGCCATCCTGTCTGGCACAGTGGATCGCTTTTCAAAGTGTGAAAACTGCAGAGAAGGACAGCACAATTTTTCAAGGTTTTAAGAATGAATGTCATTAGAGTGGTTTTCCAAACCATTAATGTCAGCACACCAAAGTAAAATAGTTACACCAAGGAGACAAGCCCATGTGTTTTCCTGGTTAGATGGAGCAGAGTTTGTTTATAAAGACTGTAGACTGACTGAATAGAGAAAAAGTCGGGGCAAAAAAATATTGAAATTGCAATTATTTTTCAGACATCTCAGACCCTTTGTGTGTTTTGTAGATTAAATGTTAATATTCTGAAAACTTACTTCTTTACACTTTGAGGAAGAGATGCATTCATATTTTTCAACAGGGAATTATACCAAAGTTTTATGGTCTGCTTCCATTCAGAGCAAACTGGCATGTGTGTCTCCCTGTACTAGGATTGGCTGTAGCTCAGAGAATCTACTAATTGGAAGGTTGGTGGTTTGATTTCTGGCTGCTCCAGTCTGCATTCTCAAGCTTCCCTGGGCAAGATCTTCTTGTAGTTGCTCTCTGATGTTAGAAAGCAATCAGTGTTTGTATGAATGGGTGAATGAGACATATCATTTAAAGCCTTTTTAGCACGCAATTAAAGTAGGAAAGCGCTATAAAAATTAGCCAATTTATGTGGCTTGTGAACTACCATAGGTCTGACACCTTTGCACTAACATTTTATAATTAAAAATTGGGTTTTGCATTCATAAAAGCAAACATTTTTAGCATAGTTTAACAGAAGATGTCACAGTCGCACTGGCAGACGGTGGGGATATGGGGAAATTAGGGCCCAAATGCAGGACTATTCGATGCAAAGCAGTGCATTTATTTACAGTGAAGTAAAATGACACTATAACAATCCCCAGTGCGTTCCTGACTTCCGTACCATGTCCTCTTCCCAGAGTAGTGTCCCGTGTGTCCGCTTCTTAGTGTTCGGGCACCCCATGCTCACTCTCATCTTGACTCTACACTCCACCTGGGGAATAACAAAGAGGCAGCCGTCAGAACACATCACAATTGCGGCAGACTAACCTTCACTAACTGGCAAAGAGACTAACGTGAAGTCACGCAACAATCCAGCATCGGATAGAGCTCCACCACACTCCTAAGTAGCTCCTCCCACGAGGCTTGATCAGCTGCAGGTGTGTGTGAGCATTTGCTCAGGTGTGGCCAGGACACACCCACCAGGCCTGAAGACTCCTGCAAACTGGTGCTCCCAGATACACTCGCATCCACACACACACACACAAGCAGGGAGAACGAGGGACAGCAACACCAAATATATATGTCCATCAACTATTCGAGAACCCTGGGTCCCTAGACCCGGGTCCTTGACAGAAGAAGATGGGCACCAGTCATCAAAACACCCATTACAGTGAACATGTACACCAATTGCTACAAAAATGGCTGCCAAGCATGGAAACAGCACCTGTGTAAGTGGGCACTTTGGCGTGGGTTGTGGGTTAAGTTCCCTTGGAATAGTTAGTCTGCTTGCACTTGCGCTACAATCAGCTAACCCAGTAGTGTAGTGTCACAGTCCACAGCAGGGACATATGGTACATGGTACTTTATTTTTAATACACAAAAAAATGAGAGCTCGATTGTGAAGTGGACAAACAATTTCATTATGTTGCTAACTCACCTTCAACTCTTTGCAAGCGTCTGCACTGACAGCATGCTAACGCTAATGCCAAGCTAGCCAAGAACACAGAGTGATGTTAAAGCTGAGCAAATCTTTTAACATTAGTAGTAACAGTTAGCAATTTAATGATCACTGTTATAGAAAAACGGAGTACACAAGTATACATAGAATATTGCTTAAGACAATAAAAACAAACTCTAACCTCCATTAATACTAATTGCATTTATTTAGGGGACAATTAGAAAAAAAAATGCGGATAGAATAAAACAAAATTGATGGCAAACTAAATAGTGTGTTTGTTTACCTCTCATCATAAAGAACATTTCCCATATTATCCCACACAAAGATACTGTGCTCCACATTTAGTTTGTTGGAATTTGGGTCGCTCTAGCTTTGGGGGTGTTTTGAGCTGGTGGGATTGTACAGATAAACTGTAATCAGATGATTTCATATACTTCAGTTGTTAGTGGTTTTGATATTGTGGCTAACTTGCATACATCACATATGCTTTGCTCTATATAAAAGTTTTATGGTCACTTCTGATATCTATCAGCGTTCACACTGTATGTTGAGTAACTGCATGACATAAGTGACAGAAAATGGGGAAAAAAAACAGATCCTAAAAAAAATAATAATTTTGTAACCAATCGTACAAACAAATACTGTGTTTGCAGGAATTGATATTGTTCTACTTCCTAAATGTTTATAGCTTATGGGAAGAGTTCAGGGTCCAATGAGTTCACAGAGAATTGGAACTGCAGCAGCTGTTCAAATTTCCATGCAGATGATCTGAGAAATGAAGTTTGTTGCTGAACTCTTGCACCACACTTCATATGTCCTCTGAAATAACATTACAGAGCATAATTACAACTCTCCTGGTTTTGAGAGACATAAATGTTTATTCAGGTTTGGTATTTGACAATTTGTGGCTTCCGTAATCAGGCCGTTGACTGCCTGGACGCTAAGTAGGACATGAGTCAACAAATGTAATTGAATTACAGAGTGGGCTGGACTGGTGGTTGCTGCTCAGACTGTATATCCTGACAGAGATTTAATGTTTCGGTAGCAGACAGGCAGCATCAAAGTAGATTACTTCCTCACGGGAGATGTTTAGCTAACCTGATTACACCAGCTAAGTCAGGAGCTTGCAGGATGCTTTTGATAGAAATATCAAGTTGTTATGTTTGAGCTAATTCCCTTATACTGACTGATGGGTTTCTTATGCGCCATCACTGATCCGAGGCCTAATTTTGACGTTAAAGTGAACCACATGCAAATACAGTAGCAAAGTGAAAGCTGAGGTGAATTCTGTAGCGGCCTATTCAACGTTCTTTAAAGCTGGCTGCTTAAATTTGTGTCCTGCAAACATATCATGTTAAAAAGATTAAAAAGAAGATATGAATGGTTTTCTTTAACATGTTTTCTGAATTTTCTTAATGACACCATACTCATCTGCTGATGTTATTTATTTTAAAGGTTTTTACCTTGTGGCTGCCAGCTGCTTTGGCCGAATAAAAGATCCATTTGCATGGTTAAATTGCAGCATGTATTAATATTTTCACCAAAACAAGTGAACTTGGATATTGGACTACCTCACAGAACATCCACAGTATGTGAGGTCACGGGGCTGTGTCTCTGACACGCTGGTCTGCAGTACGGGGGGCCCCACAGGGAACTGTTCTGGCACCGTTCCTCTTCACCCTCTACACTGCAGACTTCTCCATCAACTCCCCACGCTGCCACCTACAGAGGTTCTCTGATGACTCTGCCATAGTCGGCCTCATCACAGGTGAGGACGACTCAGAGTACAGACAGTGGACTCTGGACTTTGTGGACTGGTGCCAGCAGAACCACCTGCTGATCAACGCCGGGAAAACCACGGAGTTGGTGGTTGATTTCCGGAGACGCAGACCCACCACACTGACACCGGTAAGCATCCAGGAAGTGGACATTGAGATAGTGGACTCTTATAAGTGCCTGGGTGTTCAACTAAATAATAAGCTAGACTGGAGCCACAACACTGATGCTCTTTACAGGAAGGGTCTGAGCAGACTCTACCTGCTGAGGCGGCTGAGGTCATTTGGAGTACAGGGAGCGCTTTTGAAGACCTTCTATGACTCTGTAGTGGCATCTGCCATTTTCTACAGTGTTGTAACTTGCACTATTTTATCAACCGATTCACACTATAACCAGGGTTGCCTCTTATCTGTATTTAATTTTTAATTTAATTTAATAACATTTAGTACTCAGTTTTTGGTAATCAGTGTCCTTCATGTAAATATGAAAAATTGTGTATGTCTCTGTTCTGTGTCTTGTGTACTGTTTGTTTGTGTATGTGTCTTTCTTGCTGCTGTTACACCCAAATTTCCCCTTGTGGGACAATTA
>VUQR01023515.1:22372-33472 GCA_015108515.1 Hemichromis elongatus | reverse complement strand
CGTATGATTTTTCTAATGTGAAATATGTGCCGTGGCTCCAAAAGGTTGGGAAACATTGGTTTAGAAGACCACAAAGCATGAGATCCTGAAGCATCCATGTGCTGATGAAGATGCTGTGCTTGTTCTTTTAGTGTAGAATTTTCAATATTGCTTCAGTATAATAGTTGTGCTAGAGAGAAGTGAAAAGGAAACTCTGTGACTGTCACTGTGTCACCTACAGAGAAAAGCTGCTACTCCACCGCATGATGTAAAAAGGAACCTGGCTGCCTGTAGGTCCATCTTTGCATGCGTCCTATATCAGGATCTCATTCGCCCTTGCTCCCTCCAACGTGCCACTTTAAGTTTGGCTGTGTTTCTTAAAAATAAAAGTAGAATTCAGAGAAGTGTAATAGATGGAAACGGATTCTGGATGAGAAGAATTGGGGAGGTTTGGTTAGGCTGAAAGAAAGAAAAGAATGATGATCCAGTTTCATCTGTCAGAAATATATTTCACTGAGAGTATGCTGTTAGCTAGCATACTAATAGGGGAGAGCAGGTTAACTAAGGTATTGACAAAGACATAGTCCATAGTTTCATAGTGTGGATGAGCTTGTATTTTTCCAGTTTTGTGATCACACTCAGCTTCTGTGCCTCCGTACTGTAGCAGTCAGTGGAAGGTTATTGGTTTGATTCCCCTTCACGGTTGTCTCAGGAAGGGCATCTGCTGTAAAACTTCATGGTTGTTCCTTACAACCCAGGAACCAACAGTAGATTTTGTAATCCGAATCATCCAATTAACAAAAATTTCATTTTGCTGGACAACAGAAATGGACAGAACTGGTACCAAACCTGAGGTTAGTCCCCAAATTTAAGCCAATCCATCCAGACGATGTTTATACGAGTGAAAGTGAATCATCTGCAACATCTGGAAACATTATGCTGGGGAGTGATGCAAAATGTGAACTAAACATTTTCATGTACAGTAAATAATCACTTTGTGTGTGTAAAGCTTTGTTTGTCCGTGTGCTTGTTTAACAGGTAAGATACTGATGGCCCTTCAGGGAGCAGTGACTCGGGCTGACCAGCAAACACCAGCTCAGTTCGTTTGGTTTGGAGAGGAAGCAGGCGTACTGAGATTACCTCGGTGTGGTTTCTGCTGTGTGGATGCATGTGGTACATATTGGACCTATAACAAATGGCCTAAGGGTCAGCGGCGAACGCTGAGATTGCTTCCATGAGGAAAAAAATGAGTGTTTCATCATGTGTATGGACAAATGTGTGTGTGTGTGTGTGTGAGTGTTTAGATGAGAGGTATATTATTACAGGGAGGATATGATGAATGAAGAGAGAAAAGATAACAGGGACAATAGGAAGGGAGGACAGAGCAAAAGAAGAGGATATTCAGAGGAAGAGGGGTAAGCGATGACAAAGCGATCCCAAATAAAGGTCACGATTGCCAGATAAAAGAGGGAGGAAAGAACAACTCATGAGTGTAAAAATAGAGGTTAGGAGGAGAGGAAGCGAGAGAGAAAGAGGGGAGGCGAAAAAGTAAGCACAAGGATTCCTGGACAATAATCATATAAAAGCTCAGCCAAAGCATCTGTTTGTCTTTGATCAGAGGTGCAAAGGTGTAAAGGCTGATTTTCACGAAGGAGGCAGCACACTCTGAGCTCGCCACTATGTTTACCATTTTTAAAATCTTCAAAGCTGAATTATTCTGCAGGAAAACAGCTACCTGACACGTCTACCTGGATGCAAAACTGTGCTGTCATTACAAATGCAAACTTGAATTCTGCGACTTTCTCCTTTGTGCCCTCCTGCACGCTGCGAGCCTCATTTCTATTGGCTGTGACAGAGTTCCTGAGCTGTGTGCCTACTCTGCACAGTGACGAACCATGTTTGAACCACATAATGCATGGGAACAAATGAGTTTCAGAGCGCAGGAGCACCATTGTCACATCCTGTGTGAAAGCCTCTTCAGCCCTGCAGTGTTGCATTATGGGTCTGTAGCACTAACGCTGCCAATCTACAGAGTTTCTTTAAGTCTGATTATAGTGTGTCTGTTGGAGTGAGTCAGCTGTAAATGAATTTCAGAAGGCAAATTTAAAGCACTAAATCCTCTGACAGCCCAGGTTTAAACACCGAAGAAGACGAGCAGTCAGCTTATAATTTGGGATATTACGCTGCGTTTCCTTTTATCCATATATGCTCATTCTGTATGGTTTCATCCTGATGTAATCATATTGAATCTGCTAAATTTAACCACCACTGAAGTGCAGCCATGTAGGCAGCATAAAGGAAATAGAACTACTGATGAGGAAACTAGGATCAATGACCTGAAACGTAGACAACCTGACATTTGAAACACTGCACAAGCTTCACGGTTACAGCAGAACTGCTGCTCTTTCATCTGAACTAGAAGGCTTCTCATGAGGCAAAAAAAAAGAAAGTTTGAAACCAAATCTTAAAAGCAGAAGTGTCTGTCTCCTGAGCACAAATTGGGAGAGGGACATGAAGGCTCTGACTCCCATTCTACTTTCCCACACTCACTCAGGAAACTACAAGGAAGCCTACACTTGGCAAGACGGTGACCCATGTCTGAAGCATTAAAATACTGAAATCAAGGACGCTGTAAGCCTTTGTGCCAGTGTTACTGAAAAACAAGGATCACGTCACAGCAGTGCTTTGAAAATACTGCAGAACCTCAGTCTCCAAGAAGGGACTTGGAACCAGAAACACGGTCGATATGTAATCACTTAACAATCAGATCATCACAGTCAACACCAAAGGAAAGCCCGTGCGAACCTCTGCGATGCCTCATGAAAACGCTGCATGCTACGCTACATTTAATATTAAAGGGAATGGGACAAAGAAACCCAAGACTGGAAACAAGACAACATGTTACACAGATGGAAGAGGTAATGTCCAGTTTATTCCTGTCATTTTCTTTATTAAATATTATCAGAGAGACAGAAACAACGGTCTCAGACCACACTGGGCACGTGAACCACAGGCACCCATGACTTCTTCTGCCTGTTTGGTTTAACAGCCAATGAAGATGCCCACCCCTGAGTGTCGGTGTCACGCTCCATCCCTTGAACTACACACGACCAATCTTTCAATTCATACATCGATGAAAAGAAAAGAAATAGCTAATAAATTGTGTGAAGAGGAGAGAATCCCTGAGAGCTTTGAAGGATACCTCGAGATAGGGCATACATCTCAATTTGGGAGTGAAATTGGTAGCAGAAATATCACAAGATAAAGAGAAAAGCTATAGTGAAGGATAGCGCACAAACAGAACGACCTTGATCTCAGAAATGAAAGGAGTAGAAAAGAGATAGGAAGCATCAAAACAAAACAACTCATTAAAATCAGACAAATAACAACAGGGCAGGAAGGAGGGATATGGAGAGACACGGAGGAGGAGACAAAACTGTTGGCATTGGGAAGAAGAGGCAACGGGAACTGAAAGAGACAACGTGTTAGTCCAAGGTGCTTCAAATGGTTTCTTTTCACTGTCAAAGTCAAAAAAAGCTTCAGTCCGAATGCTTCTCAAAAAGAAGAAACCACCATCAGCGGAGGTTACAGGATCACCTCTGCACAAAATAACCAAGCATGTAAAAAGTAAAAATGAATGTATTTAAAGGTATCTTTTCTTTAAAGTCGTCCTAATTAAACCAATAAAATAATAACTGTTGAGAACTTATGTTAAAAAAAATCATTTTTCTGTAGCTTAATACACGTTTGAACCTCCTATACCTGTTGAATGCGTAGGCAGCAGGATGGTGCAGAGTTCAGCACCGTTGCCTCGTGGAGGATTTGTTGCCCCCCTGCTTGGTGGCTTTTTTCCGACTGCTTCAGTCCAGAGGAGGCAGGTGAAGCTTTAGGTGGTCAGATCAGAAGTGGTAAAGATTACTGTTGTATCAATGTACATAATTGTCACCAGAGGTACACAGCTGTCCTCTCTGAGGTTCAGACTACCAGGGTGCAAATACCCGCCCACTGTTGACCGTCAGCCTTAGAAATGACCTACTTAGTTACAAGTGGCGGTACCTGTACAGGTGAAATATGGTACACTGTGAGTGTGATTTCTCCCACGTAACTGTCGCAACAGTTTCTGGTTGTTTATTTAGAGCAACATGTTCTCCGAAGCGAAGCTGAAGTGATTACATGAGCCGTGTCACTCAGCTGTGAGAATAAACTGTTGCTCGTCTAACAACACGGAGGAGGTCATTAAAAATAATAACATAAAACCGTTAAAATACATCAGGCACCAGCGGCTATGCTCACCTCTCCACTCACAAATGAACAGCGACCACCTCTTCTGTACTATTAGATCACTTTCTCTTTCCTAAGGAGTCATTACTAATTAACTCTGAATTGAAGAGATTAGCTCATTCTGGAGAAAAATAATCCCCAATTATTTACTTGGGGCTTAAAGCACGCAACATTCCTGAGTATTAAAAATTCTAATTATTTAACATGGTTTTAATGAATTCATCAACCCCCGGACTTTAGCTCACATGCGTCTGAGCACAAACTCTACTCGTCCTCAAAAGTTTGTGCACTAAAAACAGTTCAGCAATGGCTCTGAAAAGATTTTGCAAATGTTTCACCCAAAGACAGAAAAGAAACACAAAAAAGGATCAAAAAAGAAAAAAAAGACATCTTAAATGTACTAATCTAGTGGTGTGATTCACTTTGTCAGGCCTTACGCACGAGCCAGTGTGCCAGTGAACAATGTAGCCAATGCATCAGTGAGACGCTCACGCTCTGATAAGCAGGCTGATAGCAGTAGGTGCATGTTATCGGTTCACAGGAGTAGTATTATCATGCTCAAGAAAATATAAAAAAATGTAAATGGTAAATGGTCTGTATTTATATAGTGCTTCACCAGTCCCTAAGGACCCCAAAGCGCTTTACATTTACAGTCATCCACCCATTCACACACACATTCACACACAAATGTCACAACACCGACATCATATGAACTTAGTTGAAGTGCTGATGCTGTATCCGTTTGCCGAAGAGGAAGCTTTGTGCGGGTCTGCAGCACCATCGACCAACTGCAACACCCCACTGAGCCAGCGCTCTTGTGCGTACCTCATCCGTGTGAGTGACTGCTCATTAAAGTGCATTTTTTATTGGAAGAGCTCTGTGTTCAGTCATGCAAGCTAAATGAACTTTGTCCGCAAGGTTTATTAAAGCAACTTACAGCCAGTCCTCTCCATCACTTTCTCTCCCAGCGCTCGCCTGCTTCACATTTCAATTTCAAACAAACTTCAAATGAAACTCTCTCTTCCCTCATCTCCCTGGCAGCACCATATTTAACTGAATTCTTGTCTTACTGAGGCTCCATGCGCCGAGCTCCTTGCTATAACCATGCATGCACCTGTCCCACCAGCTGTCCTGATGTCGAAGACATAGAGTTTGCAGCAGGCAAACACTTTGAAACAGAGTGGCTAACAAAGGCAGGTGAACTGGACCCCACCAAGCACCAGGCGTTCATAAAAAAAAAAACTTTGGGATAATGTGGGAGGCCATGCACGACCGTTAAAAAGACATCTCTCTGCTTTTTAAAAGTTAAAAGATATTGAAATTCATTTAAAAAATATTAATTTTGGTTCAAAAGTGGAAGTTGAGTTGCGTCTGAGATACATTTTCTTTGCTTACGACTTGGCGATCATACAGCCAAAGATGTAAAAAGATGCTAAAGATGTAAAAAGGTACAGTGGTGAGCACCTCACTGAAAGAAGGTGCTGGGTTTGAATCCACCAGCTGGGCGGGGCTTTTCCATGTGGACTTTGTGCGTTCTCCCTCTGCCTGCAGGGGTTCCTGTTTGTACAGTGTTGTGTTGTCGGGGGATTGGTGAGTCTACACTGGCTGTAAGGTGTGACTGTGATTGGTTGTCTGCTCTCTGACCTGTCTGAGGTGCACCTCACCGCTTACCCTGTGGAAGCTCTGATTGGCTCCAGCCCTCCTATGACCTTAAATTGGCTAAGCAAAAAGGAAAACAGACGGAGGTAAATCAAACCATTCTGAAATAGATGCTGAAAGGCCGAGTGCCACTGAAGTTAATGTTAAAATTGATGATTCTCAGGATCCTCAGATAACACTGCTCAGCTTTTACTGCTGAGAGACTTGTGTTCTGCTCATCAAACACATTTCACTGCAATGTTGACCCTGTGCTAATGTGCATTTGACAAATAAAGCTGAAACTGAACTGAACTACCGTGATTAAAGTTAAGTAGCAGTCTAAAGATGAGTTTTAGTGTAACTGGTTCAGATTATTTTTGTGACATCAGTTGGTGAAACAAGCTGCTGGATTTGTAAAATCTTCAACGCTTAGTTTCTGACAGAGGAAGAACAGAGCAGACAGAAGCCTAATAAGTAAAAATTTAATAGTTATAAGAGAAAAAAACACAATCTGAGGTAAGTGCGATGTAAGACTGCTTACTAAACTCTCATAAAAATCCCCCACAAAGTATAGAAACTGCCTAACTAGAGTTATTGATGTCACGCCCTATTAAACGGGCTGGAGTAACAACAAGCTATTTGGTTCTACTTACCTGATTCAGTAAAATAGAACCAAGTCATGTTAACTCATTATCTGAATACGTGCAGTGTGTAAGACATCAAATGTATGTTTAGATTGAATGTCAGATGTTAAATTAGCAGAATTTTTTTTTCACAGGTTGATTTGTCTAATGCTCTTTTGTTTATGACAAATTCAACTACTCACCAATGACGGGAGCTGCTCTTCGGCTTAAAGTGGAGTTTGGCTCCAGGCACCAGCAACAAATTAAAAAAGAGGGGGAGGGAGGTGGAGTATTGGATTGGGCTTAGAGATTGGGGGGCTGTGAGCTGGACTGTTTCTTGTGTGTTATTGGGAAATGTCATCGTCATGGGCGGGATTTAAGTCCACTACAGTCGTCCCTCGAAGAGAAGCTCCTCCCATCCCATCTGTCGACGATGACGGCTGGGAGTTTCTATTAACGCCTCCGCCTGGAAAAAAGATGGAGTCAGATTATTGAATAACAATGCGGCGTCACCTCGCGTTCCTCAATATCCTACCTTGCCCTGCAGAGGAGGACGATGGAGGCAGAGCAAGGATGTTGGCTCCGCCTCCTCCTCCTCCGTTGGTCTGGGAACAGACGTTGGCGTGGCGCGCGGCAGCTTTCTGCTTGTAGTGGTTACTGTGCAGCTTGTACTTCATCAGGAGAATGAAGATGAAGACGAGGACAGAGGCCACAATGATCCCCCCAATGATGATGATCATGGTACCACCCAGGAACTAGAGGGAGAGAGCAAAAATCATCAGGAGGGTGATCCATGATGTGCGAGTAGTTTTACTGAAACACACTGACGGTGGAATCACAAAAGAAGCAAAAAGAAATAAACATGAGAACGCTGAGGTGTCAAAAGCAGGAAAAGCAACAAGCTAAACAATCTTCCTTCAGCTAAGATGAAGTATTCATCAGGTACTTTTCTAAAGTACTGCAATCAGAATCAAAGTACAACTCTGTTAACATTAACACAGCATGAAGAAAAATAAGGTGAAGGACGATGTGAAAATAAAATAACCAAAAATTTAATTAGGAAAAGAAATTAAAGCAAAATAAATAAATAACTCAACTAAATCAAATAAATTAAACAAAAATAAAATACACTTGTGTAACTAAAGAGATCTGTATGTCTTTTATTGTATTTTTTTGCCCTCTGCAATAATCGTCTCATCATTTATTAATTTATCTGCGATTGAGATTTATTCCCTAACATTCAAACCAAACCAAGGACATAAAAAAAACATTTTTTCAAAGAGGGAATGTTGAATTTTTATGAGCACTAATAGGGAAAAGTAGCTATCAATATTCCTCGTCCTTTGATAGCCAACTGAAAAAAGAATAGGAAGAAACTGAACCGAGTACTCTTATTTTCACATATCACATATTTCAGTTATTGCCACATGACTGATGCAGTCCAATGAGTCAAGGAGCACAAAAAATCCTGGTGATCACTTACTCTCTTTTCTCTGCACATCATCAAATTCATAATTTATCAGCTGGAAAATGTTCACATTTTGGACAGAGAAGACAGATGGTTTGAAAGAGGAGTGAAAGAAGCCATCTATGTCCACCGTGAACGGCCATCTTTGAACAGAGGCGGTGGTTTACGACACCAACTGTCTGCCATCTATAATCCAGTTCTGAGATCCCTGCCCAGACGCCTTAACACCCACTCACATCCTGGACCATCTGACCTCTGGAAATCACGTGATAGAGAGGAGGACGATGGAGGCAGGTTTCACACTAAGCGCACCCGAAACCATGGCTGATTGAGACCCGCACCCGTTTTCACACCTCGTGTGGTTAGGTAGAGGATCAGTAGGGGGCCCATTGTCCCTCTATGAGGGACACTCCCACAAGGCTTAAATATGGGACTCTCCACCATTTGACCCTAGAACTGAAGAAGCTTCTCGGATGAGAGGTGAAACGTCTTCAAGCAACCTAAAGAAGTCCAGGCGCCTTTTCCTTACAGCTCCTTAGTTACTGAAGTTACTTTAGTTTGCCCGTGACTGTGACTCATCTACAAGCTACGCTGCAACCCAACCTGACCCCAGGTGCTCCTTTCACATTGTCTGACATATCCAGTTCCATGTTCTCCTGCTATTGGTGCTCATTGCTCTGTATTGGGGATCTTGCTGCTGCAACTTTCCAAAAACAGATCCATAAAACAAATAATACTCCAATGCTGAATTCCTTGAGATGGTATCACTGAATTTCTTAAAAATTTACAACATGCAGTGAGACTGTGCTCTGAAGCAGATCACCCATCAACCATATACAATTTCACAGAATTTGTAAATTACAGGAAATTAAACAGACTATAAATGAATATCCCTTTCTTTTATGTCTTTGAGAGAAATATTTATGAACTGAGACAAAAAAAACTGGACAAACCTCGTCTCTTTGTTCAGTAAAGTAAATCCTGTATCCTGTATCAGCTGATCAGACACCCGCTACACTTCAACACACTAACCTGGTCTCGTATAGAGTTGCAGCGTCCGTATTCTGACTCCGTTGCGAAGGACACACAGCCCACCAGCTTCGTGCCTGTCAGGGCGGTGATGCCATCATCGTACACGGCCAAAACGCACAGCTCGTAATCCCGCGATGATGCCAGATCGCTCAGCTGGAAGTATTTGTGGTTAGCTGGGATCATCCTGAAAGACAGAAAGACATTTTGATTGGTTTTGCCCTGCCTTTGGTGTAAAGAGAGAAAAGATCACAGTTTTTCTTGAAGCATTTTTAGACTTTTTCTTTGAAATGTTTATCCATTGTGAGTTAGCTTCAAAAGTCAAGGGCCTGGTGTCAGCTAATAGCTCGCAAGATGAAGCAAGAAACTCCGGATTATCATGCTGATTTGAGTATACACAGAAAAGGCACCACAGTAAACACAGATGAGGTCAGTTTAAGCACCAAAGGTATCAGAACAGTTCCTTCACTTTTCACTATGATGGATATCCAAACAGTTCTGATACAAATCCTTTCATTACCACAAAATAGTCAAGGTTTTTTCTTCCACATGCAGAAGTTTCCCAGTAAACCTTGGCATAACTTGTTGTATATTACAAAAGTGTGTTCACTGTAAACGAGTGGAAAAAGACTCAACCTTCCTCACACTGTCAGCCTCAGTAGCCCCATGATACATTTGTGCTCCGGTGGAAGTTGAGCCTGAACTTTGGTAAGCAGAATGTCACGAACTGTTTAGTGCAGCTCTCCGGAAAGAAAAGCCTGCACAGTCCAGAACGTTTTAAAAACCTTCAGAGTAAAAACCAAAAAGAAATGAAATTTGAACATTTTCCTGTCAAAGCTTTATTAATATCTTTTTTTTTATGTAATCCAAGCCAAATGTATTCTTTATAATAATACGATTAATGTAGAATCTTCAAAAATAGAGTGTTCAAAGTAGTTTAACAGAAAAGCAAAGAGCAGAATGTACACAAGATAAAATAACAGCCACAAAAACTTTCAAATGAATTCTAAAAACAGACACGGAGCCAATGATCAGAGGCCGGGACTGAGATCATGTATGTGACGCTAAATCAAATAAGGAGCTGAGCTGCTGCTTTATGAACTATTTTGAGGTAAGAGTGAATTATCCTGTAACCTCAGTAGTCATGCCTTGAGAAAATTAATGCATGAATGACCTTTTCCAGGTTTGATACTATGATTTTAATTCTAGAGACGAATCTTATTTAGAACATACAAGGCTGGATAACCTTTTTGAAATGCATTCCAAAGCAGGGGATTGGTTCAGCATCTGCAACGAATGCTGTATTTGGCTATAATGGTGGAGAGAGCTGAGAGTTAAGGCAGAGCTGGTTCTTTATTGCACCTGTGGTTAGCGACAGAAAGAGTCCAGAAATTCAGAATAAACTTTGGAAAGCCGTCTACACTCGGCAGTAGCGAGTAGAGATGATTCGAGAGCTCTGAGACCACAACCATGAGTCTATTAAATCAAAAAAGACAGCTGAAGTGGTTCAGATATCTCAATAAGTTTGATGCTCGTGGAGCATTTATTAGTCATCTGCTTTAGGCATGTCAAACCTTGAAGAAATCCTGGGGCAGACGTGGGACACACTGGATAATGGGGCGGACGTAGGACATATCTCAGTATCTGAGTGTGTCTGGGCATCTCTGCTTATACTAAAGTCCTTGTGACTGAGACCCAGAGTCAGATAATCATTTATCTATGATTGTAAAAACACATCTTATCTCTAGGCACAAAGCTATGAATTAAGCACTATACTGCTACTGCCAATACTAAAGGCCATCAGGCAGTGGTAGTCCATTCTTAGTACAACACCTTGAAATAAAAAGGAAAGATATGGACACATTGTTTATTAATTTTGCGAAAATATAAGTATATGTGATGGGCTGTTGTAATTTATTATTATCTGGTTGTTCAAAAAAAAACAAAAACTTTACTCCAAACTCAAAAAAAAAAAAAATGCTGCAAGAGCACTAACAGGGATGAGAAAGACACCACATCCCTCCTGTTATAGCTTCTCTTCAGTGGCTCTTTGTTAAATCCAGAATTTAATTTAAATTCTTT
>VUQR01023515.1:0-14949 GCA_015108515.1 Hemichromis elongatus | reverse complement strand
GACAAAAGGCTGCAGGTTTGTTTCCTGAATCGGGGTCATTGCATCCATCTATCCATCTATGCCACAATGCAGCAATCGCAATGTAAGAAAGCGTTCATACATAGTGAATCAGAAATGACCACAGGACACAGACCGGCCTCTCCTGTAAATTCATTCTTAAGTTTAAGTACACTGAGTTCTCTATTTGTATTTTGCATATGAGTGACACTTTGTGATAATAACGGTTGTAAAAATACACAACCTTACCTCCACCTCACTAACGTATAAACTTTATATTAATGCATATTATTTTCAAAGTAGGCCTGGTTTCACAGATGGGATGCACAGAAATGGGCGGGCATCTGAAGATAAATGTGCGGTAGCCGAAAAGCAGAGGGTGCAAAAATATTATTACTCTGTTGCGTTGAAATTCCTTAGAGTCTGCATTCAAAACAACATCTCATGAAATGTCCGGCAATTTTTCACCACATAAACCTAAGAAGCATGAGGGGAACGTGCCAAAACTGCCTTCCTGGGTACAGGTGTAAAAATACAAAAGCCTACAGGGTGTGCGAGCTGGCCAACAAGCCAAGTGTGTAATTGATAGCACTGAGTCAGAGCTACACAATTAGCACTGCACCTGAGGGAACCACCTGGCAGGCTGTCAGCGATCTGAGCCGATGGAAGAAGACAAGGGCTCTGCCATGATCCCATAATCCACTAACACCGGAAACATGGGCATCAATCGATGAACAAATATTGTACACTTTCACGTGTCTGTTATACAAATCCCAAATCAAAGTTTACACCTGACATAAATGAAATTCTCAGTTTTCAAATGATTTCAGTTTCTGAAAACTTGATTCCACTATAGCTATAAAATATCTACAGCTAATTCCCTTCAAAGCTCAAACAAGGTCACAGTGAAGTCCTCACTTTCATGTACTTTTATTCTCTGAATAATAATAAGGGACAAAAACGAGCACAAGGGGGAAAAAACAGAAGAGAATCAACGGAGTGTAGAAGAAGAAATGAGGGAGACAAGAAGAATGAGCACAAGGAGCTTCTTTGCACAGATGAAGGAAAGGAAACCTGCCTGCACACACCTTTTATACCATGAGCTACTCACAAGCCAGTACACAAAAATGTGTGTTTGGCATCACACACACGGCTGGATGATCATCAAACCTAACAAGCTAGGTATAAAAAACACTGACCGATACACAAAAAAGTTTATGATCTGATCTTCAAAAATGTACTCATGCTAGTTAAAAAAAAAATAAGCTGAATACAAGTCACTTGATCTGAATGGATGCAAAATAAGTCAAGAGAATGACGCAGAACCAGAGACGAGTGGCAGGAAAGACAGTGGGCATCATTAGTGGAAAAAGGTCAAAGTGGGCTCAGGGTGGGATCATGTACGAACTCGTCACGGAGCTGTGTTCAGGAGGGACTGCTGCGTTTGGTGAAGGCAGGTGAACGAGGTCAGGAGATAATGGGTAAAGATAGAGGTCCGAGATGTGCGTTAAATGCGTGTGGGGACGACAGATGAAAGTACAGAAGAAAAGTATAACCGGCTCGAACAACAAGCAAAATCAAAAGTCAAAGATGTGACAGACCGCAAAATAAATATCTACAAAACAAACAAGGCAGCAAAGGAGCAAGCAAAGGAAAGAAAGAAACAGTCCAGAATACAAAACCCATATCATTTATGAGCCTTACAAGGAGCAGTGGTCAAAAAACAGGAACAATACTTAACACATAATGAAACACTTGTCTGGGAAGCAGAAAGACTGTGGAAAAAGGTCAAGTGTCACCGAGGTGGATGTATGACAAGATGAAGATATGACATGTAAATGGAGGTCGCTAAGGTCCAAGCTGATCATCAGGCTGAAGGAGATGGGATGCAGAACCGTATGTAGCAGCAGGTCTTTGTCAGCCCCGTGAATGCCAGCAGCCCTCATCCATTCATGCAAGTCAACAGCTTCACTTTTATCAAAAATCGTGTGACGATTTACTGACAGACGCTTATCCAATCTAGGGTCACTGGGGGTGGAGCCTATCCCAGTTGGACAGGTGGCCATCAGCGTAGGGACTAAAGCCTTATTAAGTAATGCGTTACAGTAACTATGCTATTATTGTGTCAACGAGCACAGCAACTAATTATCATGCCAAAATCAGGAACGCGTTTACCGTTACTGGGATTTAGATAGGGTCGTTATTCGTTAAGTCGAACACAACACACAAAGTATCTCGGAAATCAGAACACGGACCTGGGAATGATGTCACACTCGAGTGAATGGCGTTAGCCTCGTCAGAGAAGTCTGGATTCCAATATGGCGATTGCCCTCAAAAACAGTTGTTTTGCTAGCCCTCTACAAAAACAAATTACTACTAAACACTTACGCAGCTCATCTGCAGTCCGGAGCTACCTACATGTTCCTGCTCGGGAGGCAGAATTTCTGAGTTCCAAGAACAATCGAAAGCACCACGACTGCAGTTTCCGTGTTGGATGTAAAAAGCGCACGAGTCAGCATACATCTACCAAGTTAGTTGAAAAAGAACCCGAAGGTAACGTCGGTGACTCTAGCTCCGCCGACGCTATTCCAGCAAAACCACGAAAGCTTGATTTCACTCAGCCTGCTGCACAGTCAGCCAGCCACAGCCACACAGGCTGATTGCCAGGTATGTTGTGGAAGACATGAAACCATCTTAGCGGTTGAGTCCCATGCTTTCAGACAGCTGATCAGTCATATACCCGTGTGAGGGAGAGCTGGGAAGGCACCATGCAGAAAGACATTTTCCAGGTACCTAGACCAAGAATATGCCAACATGGAGTCAGAGCTCAAAAATACACTTGACAAGGTAGAATATATCTCCACCAATGCTGCGTATCCAGTTAGGGAAGCAACACATTAATAATAGTATTCTGAGTAAAACCAAAGTTACTTTCCCTAGTAAATTGTTACTTTGAAACTAATAACTAGAAGTAACTGAGTTACTTTTGATAGAAGTAACTAGTAATGTAACTCAGTTACTTATTTAAAGTAACTCACCCAACGCTGGTGGCCAGTCTGTTGCAGGGCTAACGAAGAGAAACAGACAACCATTCACACCTACGGACACTTTAGAATCACCAGTTAAGCTAGCACACTGACGGCACGTCTTTGGATCGTGGGAGGAAGCCGGAGATCCCAGAGAGAACCCCCCCCACACACGGGAAGAACATGAAAACTTCACACAGAAAGGAACTGGCAGAATGCTGGACTGAACCCAGGACATTCTTGCTACAAGCGGCCAGACACCAGGCTGGATGAGGATGATATAAAATAAAATATATATATATAACATATCACTTGTATATGTTTCCTTTATCTGCTACTTCAAGGGATTAAAGAACTGGAAAATGTTGACTCTTGTCTCAGCAGCTAGATGTCTGTATTGTGTATTAAACAAAAATGTAAAATCTTTAAGTCATTTTGAAGTGCAGCTCACGCTGACAGGTATTGAGTGTTCATTCCGTTGGCATGTTGGCGAGGCTAGATGAAAAGTAGACTGCAATAAAAATCTCTTTAATACAAATATCTTTCTCAAAGATTATTACTTTCTATTTAAACTCTGTCATAAAACATTTCAGTCTGAACTCCTTCCAGCTTTTCTCAGATACACAAATGACTGAAATTATGCTTTCTAAATTTCTAGCGCTGAGAATGATACATTTGTTGCTCTGCTGTCTGTGGCAGTGACACTGCAATCTCAGCTCTGAGTGTGAGCATGAGAGAAAACCTTTCTGATGTGATCTCAGCCTAAAATCCCCCGCTGTCATCTTCTATACCAAATGATTTCTAACTGGAGACCCGGTGGGACAAAGTGACATTTGGCTGATGGAGGGAGGACAGAGGGAGGAAAAAGAAAAGATGTGGGAGGGCAGGAGGGATGTATGCAGAGGTGATATGACGGAACGAGGGAGGAGAGAAAGAAAGATGACATTACAGTGACTTTGTAAAGGTCTGCACTGAAAATGGGAGTAGAAGGCAGAAGAACGAGAAAAGGGAGTGAGTTGTAAGAGAGGAAAGCTGATGCCTCGTCACCTCAGCAGAATATGATCAGCTGTCATTTCCTCCAACCTTGCTCCCTCTTCCCTTCCTTCCTCTCTTCTCTCTACATATCTCTATCAGCTGAGTCAAAGAAACATCTTCTCATTCACGCCACTGCAGCAATCTGTGCCTCTCCTATCACCACCTCCATCCAGCTCTCTAATTTTCTATTCTATCTCTCTCTCTTCTTTAATCTCTCCTTTGACAGCGCAGGCAGGATGGTAATTAGAAAGCTCACACACACACACACACACACACACACACACACACACATAAAGGTTTTCATGCAGATGCACAAACACACACTGGTGGAATAGCCCAGAAAGAGAGAAAAAAAAAGGGAGCAGAAGAGAATATTAAAGGAAGAAGAATCAATAGATTCATTTCCTAGTGCTGACTGAGGTTGATCTCTCCCTGGACCCATAATCCTTCGAGTGCATGAGTGTTTGAGTTTGTGCGTGCATGTGTGAGAAAGAGAGAGAGACAGTAAGTGAAAGAAGTGAAGGAGAAAGCTGGTCAGGTTATTCCTGCCCCGGGGCAGAGCTGAAAAGGAGGGGGGAGCATTGTAAAAATACAACTTCCTCTCCCCTCCTCCTCCTCCTCCTCCTCCTCCTCCCTTCTGCATGGCCTTGCCCACTGTCAAATGTAGATCTGTGGGATGTACCAAAAGTAAGTAAAAGTAAGTACCCTTGCTATTAGTAGAACTTGCTGTGATCATCTCTGATCAGAAACTTGTGCAAATCTGCCCATAATTTGTAACAAACCTTCCACCACTAATTAACATAGTTTGTCCAGATCAGTGTCCAGACACATCAATGACACATCTCTGATCCAATTTAAAGGCTTCTTTTGATTGTAAATACCAGTCTGCATATAACAGAGGGAAGTACCCACCGTGGTCTCATTCATTACATTTGCGGCTGCTCGTGGAGACTCGTGAGCAAGGACAAAACCCGCAGGAGAGAGAGATCCGGAAGAACGACGAGATGCACAGAAGCCCGAACCAATGTTCGAACTTTTGGCTTCCAACCATAGATTTTATTTAATGTGAGCAAAACAGATTATCCTATGAATGAAACACAGACCCACGGGTAGATGACTACAATGTGTCTCTGTTTGGCTTGGCTCACTGAATATTCCCTCTGTGCACTAAAACCAGATCAATCGATTCTTAGAGCCAAAGTGCCACCAGAGTCATGAGTACGGCACTTCATATGGCCTGAAATCAAATAATGATGGTGTTAGTAACAGTCACATTATGATACATAATATCGCAGAAGAAGAATTTCAAAGCATCAGTAGACACATACAGACTAAAGTGAATCCAAGGCTACGAGTATCTAATCTTTAATTATTATTCAGGTCTTTAAAAAACGGCTAAAATCGTCATCATGCTTTCCACAAATTTATGATTTCATTTTTTATAATTATTAGTACAACACAGTACTTATAATTACAGTGAAACATCACCCACTGGTTTGTAAAGTCTTCTTTTGTGAACCAAACTGAGGACCAGCTTCAGTTTGAAACTCATCCATTAGAATCTTCAGTCCCCTGGTGGCCACAGCCATGAAAACTCTAAACCATGAATTTATTTGGAACATGACTAAAAAAGGTTATGCATCAAGTAAAGAGTAGGGACATATTCCTAAAGGCTTTTATACAGCCAGATTTCAACGTTTTAATCGCAGACTAGTACACCAGTTTCTTCATAAAACTTTAATCTATTCAATTTTTCTTCTTGACTTTATCTCGATTTGAATTTTATGGCTACAACTTAAAAGAATCTCATTTATTGACATTGACTGAAAGCATAACTCTGCTTTTCTCAAATTTCTCTCTTTGTGTGCTTTAATAGTAAAATTGCATGCTGAATTATTTTCCTGTGCACAGACTTTGTAATATTTAGTCTCGATCGCTCTTATTTGTGTGTCCTTCTTCTTTTACTGCAGTGTGGGCTGAAGTCAGGTATGTTCCCTCGTGTTACTACTCTGCTGTTATAGCTCAGAGTTAAACTAGTTTTCCAAAGAAGACCAGGTCCTGTGTTCCACTGAGAGTGGCTCAACGTAAAAAAAATAAAAAAAAAATAAAAAAATCTGGTGAACTTTTTAACATCCTTTTAAAAGCGTAGAAATGAAAAATTGGAAAAGCTGAGGGCTACAGCACCATTTCTGTAATGCATAATTTGAACTGTGCTCCCTGTGGCATGGGCAGCAGTGATAACTGCAATGATGGTCACTGAATTTTACTGAACTTCTACATTTTTCATTGGCCCATTTGTCATGCCATTATGATAGGGCAGCAGAAGCCTAAAGGGAACAGCTGGTGGCTTTGGAAGGGTAGATCAGTGGCTGGGAAAATCAATGACTAACCCCTCCTTTCTTCCACCATCGCTCAACAGCTTCCACGATGAACTCCAGAGCTGCTGCTCCACAACTGGCTGACTGGAGTTAATGCTGTTCAGCAATTTTGGGCAGCTCCCAAATGTGAATATGAAGCAGGCCAGTGAACGACAGCAGGCACGCTCCCACTGACTTTCCTTAGAAAGATAAAGGTTTGAAAATGGCTACGCACAATTAAGGTAAGCCCTTTGTGGGAAGGTTGACTGCACAGAGACTTTTAGAGTATGAGGGCAGCTTTTAATGAGTGCTCAGAAAAGGTAGGTAGAGGTGTCCTTGAATCAGACTTGACAGCTTTAAGAAAATAGTGGGAAAAAAGTCGAATGTAACTGGAGGCAGAGAGATGAAACTCAGCAGCGCAGGTATTCTTATTGCAGGTGTGCGGGAATCAATACTTTTGCTGATGCTGCAGTTCTTATTTGCGGTCCACACAATAAACTGAAGAAGATGTCTCATGTTAGCTGACGACTTGTCATAATTGTGGCCATGATGCCAATCATGCGTTCCTCCCTGCTCTGCCTCCGTCAGTTCAAAAGGGAGTCTGCAGAGGAGGAGCAAAGAGCTCTGCACTGTCGTCGACACTTTTAGGCTTTTTTGTGAAGGTCATGGTGGCAGAAATGGGACACGTTAGTCAGGCGGCCAATCTTGAGGCGTGAAGCTATGAGTCGCTGAAGAATCTCACTCATCAAGATAAAAGGATCAACAATGAAAGCGTGATATGATTTGGTCGTAGCTTCACTGAGGTTTACATACCTATAGTAGCCACATTATAAAAGAAAAGAAGAGATTTCAGCATTAAGGTCTGGGTCATGTTACAACTAGTTATAAGATACATCTGGTTAAGGTTAAGGATGAGATAAGCTAAAGTTAAGGGGAAGTACAATCACATTACTTTCTTTAAGGTAAAACAGTTCAGAGCAATAAGATTTCTAAGCAGATAGGTGGAGCTAACTTCTATTTCTGTAAACTCTGTACTGTTTTCATAATTTTTTGCTGTGTATGGCTCAGCTCTTTAGCACATGATATCGTCAAAGATTTTGGATTTGCACTGCTGTCTGCGTCCTGATCTTTAGACTACTAATCAGATCTATTTAACAGAGCTTTCCATGTTCAAATCCAAAAGGAAAGACGTATTAATTTATTTCTAATGTGTTTAACCACCTAACACCAATTCTTTGTACTACAGCGATGGAGGATGTGTTTTCTGTTGGATCAGAGCTACCAAGGCCAGTCGAGGTGAGGCATAAGTGAAGGGTTCATGCATGTAGGCAGGTAGGTCAAGAAACCCCTTTGGTAGGATGATGTGGTGGTTTTCTAAATTAAAGCATTGTGTTTAACGCCACTAATCATTTACCCAACTTCAATGAAAATTCTGTGTCTAAATTAACACACAGCAGCTTGCACAACTTACATTTTGGTAATAGATTCAGCATTTTATATTGCTGCTTTAGTTGTGCATTCATAGTTTGCTCTTATTTTCACATTAATTCTATAACTGACTCATTGGTGTTCCACCTATAAGGGCTCGTGAGTGACAGCTATTACAACAGCAGATCTGAAGTGCTGCAGAGCCCAGTAAGTGCTGCTGTGTGAGATGATGAACAGCAGCTGAAGCTGCTCTGACTGGCGGTCTCTGTAAAGGCTGAAGCCAGACTGCACAGGCAGGCCAGAAAGGGCAGAGTGGGCGTCATAAGTCTCTCCTATTACAGTGCACAGAGTGGAGAGGCCAATAACTCTGCTGGAGAGCTCCAGTTGAGTTATAAAATGTTTTGCACATAAAGTCAAAAGTATAAGTACTGCCACTGTAAGCTGAAATTATATTATATCATCCTTCGGTCATGTATTCTAAAAGAGATCAGAACAACACAAGGCAACACAAGCTTCATATTTAACTGTTAAATTCATCTGATTATTTCTTTGTTGCTGTGCATATACGCAACAGAACCCCCCCCATAATGCACCTGATATGGCGACAGTGAGATTTCAGTTGTAAATTGTAGTATTTTTATCCAGTCACTACGTTTTTCTAAAAACAACCAAGTGCTTTGTGCACCGAAACCCAACCAAACAACTCGAAACAGTAAATGTAACAAAAAACACAAAAAAGTACCAAGTAAGCTGAACATGAAACACATTTACAGTCTGCCTGTTATAAACATTATATGTGAACATTATCTAGATATAAGGTCACAGTTAGTTTCACACATGGATTTTTTACCAGTTAGTAAAGTTTGTTAACAGTATAGAACTATAATCCATTTATTGATGACAGCTATTATAAAGCATTACCATCATTTCAAGCACATAATAAACGGTGGACTATGTGATAATTCAGATTCAGTGCCTTCACATTATAACATTTTTAGGCCTGTTATAATGTATCTATAACGTGACATTATAACATGTGTAATGTTTTTAGATATAATGTCTCTAAAATTGTGATTTTGTGATAGTAAATGATTATTTGGGTGCTTAAAAACTCTCCATGTCAAAACTGAACAGAGAAAGTTCTTCTGTTCTTTACACTGTCTTGCATGTAAATCTGCTGCCAGCTCCACTCAGCAACTGCAGGGTCTGAATGCCGAGCTCCAGAGAAAAACAACAGTTGGCCCAAAAGCAGGAAAGCAATTTTCTTTTACTTCCCCGCTAAGATTTTCCCCAACGAGCAAGAGAATCAAATTGTTGACCTTTAAAACACAAGAAGGCTGCATCTCCGTGCCTTCAGGCTGCTGCAGCAGAGGGAACGTTAAGAGCGGAGAGGGGCCCATCTGTACCTGCTATAAATACTACGAACTCAGAAAATACACAAAAAAACAAATACCACCTGTCTGCAGCGCACTGCTACGGACAACTCAATCAACAAAAAAGGCACTAATGAACTAATTGACTCAGATGACTTTTTGCTTTGTGTAGCTAACAGTGAAGTCAGGTATGATGTCATGCTGCACAGTCCCTTCTTTCTTCCCTTTTTAGTTCATTAGACTCTTCTACCTCCAGCTGTTCCCTTAAGGGTTACCACTGCATATCATTTGCATCTATCTCACTCTATCTTTAGCATCCTCCTCTGTTAAAACAACCCTCTACATGTCTTATTTCAATATTTGCATAAATCTTCTTTGTGGTCTTTCCCTTTTCCTCTTACCTGTTAGCTCTGTATTTAGCATTCTTTGTCTAATACCCTGGTTGGCCCAGCTGTCACTCCTACCTCACCACTGACTCGCTGTCCTCATACATGTGCACAAAATTCACACAATTGTGACTTCTCTAACATTGTGCTAAGTAATCTGACGTGTTTACTGCTCTCTTTCCTAAATATACCTTCACAGGTACATCACCTGTACCAAGCACCTGCCCACCCTTCATCCTCTTCATAGGTCTTCCTCCTTTTTAGTTCTCTGCATTTCCTGATTAACTATGTATCCTGCTCCCACCCTCTGCTCTTCCATTTTCTTCATTCATCAGCTTCTTTAGGCTTGAATTGTTACAATTCCCTTTCTGCTTCCTTTGTGTATATATATGCATATTTGTTTTTTGCATGATGTTAAGTTAAGGAGGAAAGCAGCAGCCCAACTACAAAAATCCATCCGAGCAGCAGGCAACTGGAAGTGACAAATAAAGCTTCTTCATCTTGATTAAATCTAAATCATTTCATATGTAGTTAAGGCTGCTAAAAGTCTGTGTAAATATTTTTGCTTACATATTACATATTTTTCAAATGTACGGAAGACGATTAGGGCCACAAAAAGTAGCAACGTCTTCCTTTCTTCTCTTCCAATATTCTGAGAAAAAAAGTCAGAATTCAGTCTTCAATCTCAGAATTCTGGAAAAGAAGAAACAAAGAGCTCACCTTTCCCCCCCAGTGGCTCTGATCCTCTTCTGTACAAATATGTCTTTAAAACAAAAATAAAACAAAACTTGAATCCTCATTGCAGAATGTCACGGCCTAGTTGATGATGCCACACTGACATGTGCAGAGATTTTTACACTGAGACATAATCTTATCTTCAGTTGATAAATTCCACTCATAGACAAATTAACAACAATGGTTATTGCAACTTTAAAAATAAATAAATGTTTAATCAAAAAAGTTTAATGTTGCTCTAATGTTAACAAGGTCAGTGACGTTTCTTTGATTATATGGTTTCTGCAACTCAGTACATTTACAGTCACAATAGCAACGGCTTTAGAGGTTACTGACAATGATATTCAATCAATGAATTAATTAATTAAAGTCAAACAAATAGCAGATAACAATCAGCATGTATTTTGAGGACAATCATTATTATATACTTCGGTCCTCTTAGGGGTGGAGATAAAAAAGAAATCAATCTGTCTGAGTGGGCTGTGGCACCTCGTTTAGCCTGCTGACACCAACCTGCCTGGCTTCAACATTCGGCTGTGAGCACAATACTGTTCTGGTCATGGGGAAAATGATCACATCACCCCCGCAGTTCAATCTGAAATTATGTGTTTGGATGCTAAAAGCGCTCTTTCCATTTGTAGGCTTGAAAATTGTCACATTCATGTCATTGGTGTCTGGTTAAAATGAGAATTAAGGCGGCGGCCACATTTCAAACTGTCATCTGTCACCCCTGGAAATGTTTCATAATGACCCTCAATTATGTATTCTGGATGATGTTGCTAGGTGACCACACTGGCTAAGTGGCTAATGGGATCAGCCGGCGGTCACTCAGAGTTGTGGGCTTTAAGCCGGCCAGCACTCAAAAGCCAAAAACTCAGTAAGAAAACCACATCTGCTGGTTAAGATTCCATCATCGAGGATGGACCGCTTATTTGCCGTTTTCACAATGCGTTATATGAAATGCATTACATAGATTAATTCATTACCGTTTCACTGTTCATGTAATTTCTAGCTATCTAGTTTACAGTGCCCAAATATATATTTAGTGGAGCAGGACTTGGTTTCCATCTGCAGTTACACTGACTCTTTCACGGGGACATTTCATTCAAAAATAAGAGAAAATGAATCTTGATGTTGTCGTGTTTTGATAGTCTACAGAATTTTGCTGTTCTTTCTCTATTTGTATTTTCTTTAATCTTATAGTATGAGCTCTTTTTCCATGTTGGGGTTTACAGCTCTGCTGGCTGCTGCAGCTTCCTGATTTCCCAGCAGGATGAGTCTGACTTCATCTTATCTTCCATTATCACCCCCCGTTTGTCTACACCTGTCTGATGAGTGAATCATGCTGAGGAGCCACCACACTTCTCCAAAAGGACCTTTGCATGAATGTTTTTATTAGCCATTGCTTGGCTAATAAAAACATTCTTCAGGAAATGGATCAAGCACCAAATTAATACCACTTATTGTGACAAACTCAGATGTTGGAGCTACGGTGCTGATCTGATATCTGCTGCCTGAATCCAAATGAGTTTCTCGGTTTACTCCCTCTTTGTTTCTCACTGAGCCGCTCACTTCCCAGCACCCTGAACAGCCTCCAACATGGCGGAGAACATGGTTATAACTGCCCACTTAGCGATGATGTGTGTTTTTAGCAGTCAGACAGAAGAGAAATCACTCTCACTTTCTGCCCCTATTTCACACACATTGCAGCTCTTCACACATGAGGTACCAATTTGCTAAGTGTAAAACATTCACAAAACAACTAAAATGAGGTCATAAGGTTTCCAAGATGTCCAGTGTGACCAACCTGTAGTCCCAAAGGTGATGGGGGGGGGCAGCAGGCACAAAGACTCTACTGGGGTTTCTGCACTGGCCTGTCTTATTTCCCAGTTCAAGGTATTTCAGTGCAAGGCAGTAATAAACACAGTAACACCCACCCATCCATCCACATACATGCTCTCTTTTTCTTACCTGTATATGAGTATGTCATCTGTGGAGCTGTTGTACTGGATCTGGTACATGCGGACTCCTGGTATGTGGTTCTGTGGAGGCCATCTGATGGTGGCAGAGCTGGACGTCAGATCTGACACGCTGACCCTGTGCTGGTCAGAGCGGGCCTGGCCTCCGCTGATATTGGATTTGATGGACGTAGGGATGTCCGAAGGCCCCGGATCAGGGTCCAGTTTGGGGTCAAAGTGTGGAGAAGGGTTCACGACTAACTCAACGGGAGCAGTGGCCTCCCCGGCAGCATTGGAAGCTATACAGGTGAACTTTCCAGAATCCTAGAAATCATTTAAAAAGATAAAAGAAAATCCAACACTTATCCAAATTATCAACCCCATAAATCCAAATTAAAATGAACATTTTAAATGTATTTTGTTTTCGTAGTCTAATATAAGTTTTCCTTAATAAATTAGTCAGAATGGGTTGTTTTAGGAAAAGCTGTCTGGTACATATGTGCACTAAAAGCACATCATACAAATTCAAATTTACAAACAAAGATTTGTCTGTTTTCTAACAAGTTTGAACAAAAATAGCTTGTTGTGGCTCGTTTACTGACAATCTAGTATCCAACTAGTTTTTAATGAATTGCTATTCAGAAAAATGAAAGGACCAGAGCCAGTTCCTGATGCAGCACCGACCGAGCACATTACAATAAATCCTCACATATCTATACTGAAAATGGAAGTGCTTCTCTACCTTGACGGAGGCCTTGAGAATGTCAAGGGAACCATTCTCGTAGCAGACTGTTCTCGATGTGTTTCCAATCAGCTTTCCATCTGGACTGACCCAGTGTGTTGAAGGCTCGGGGTCACCGATGGACTTGCATCGCAGGCTGACTTCCTGACCCTCCATTACAAACATCTTGGAGGTGTGGCGCGTTATCATTGGTGGCTCACAAACAAACTCCTCCTGTCAGGGGAGACGTGAACTCTCATTCACCCAAAAATGTCATTTTTAGAAAGACAACAGATGGAACAAGTGAAATATCCAGTGGCTTTTTCATGAAGAACAATACATTTTCTCTGCTTTTGCTAAAACCAGCAGCGTATTCTTCCACCAGCAGAGTTGCAGAAGGAGTTTGGTTGTTTGCACATTAAGATTAAGAGATCTCAGAGTTTCTCAGGCTTGCATTATTTAAAACCCACCCACTGGCACCTAAGCCTGTGTAAAGCCAACCAAAACCCTGGTGGAGTATTACTGCGAGGCCAAGGAGGGGCAGCCGAGGCTTATCGGGGCTTACTCATCACTCCTACTACTCAGCAAGTCTCCAAACCTTTTTCAGGGTCCTTCTCGTGTTTTTTTTTTACCAGCAGACATGATTGCTGACCTGATGACCGCTGGGCTGGAGCGTCAAATAAACCACTAGGGCCTTTCAGTCCTGTATTACATTTTGACCCTCAATTGCTTCTGTGAATCTCAGGGTAAAAGACTGTGATTGAACTGGGTTGTTCCCCAGCGTGAGCATGTGAAAGTGTGAAAGTAGAAGAGTGTGAAGTCAGGGCATTGAATGAAAACTAGCATGAATACTTATTCACTTGCCTTATAGTACTGGATGAACAAAATATCATGTTTGTCCCACTAAATTCGACTAGTACCAACTCCCCCTCGTTGTCTGAGAGTATTTAAGCATCAGTCAAGAAACAGAGCAGATGGAACGAGCAGCAGAGCTGATGCCAAAGCAGGAATTCCCTTGCTGACTGATTGCTAATGTCTGACCTTTGCTGAAATCTGTGGAGGGTTTTTTTGTTCTTGTAATGGCAAAGAGGCTATTAACTCTCTGAGTATTATATGCCCACTCACTTTCGTGACACAGTGGTCTCTGGACAAACCTCTTCACCAGGCTAATCCTCTTAGTTATCATACAGCACCTCTCTCACAGAGGAACCTCGACTATTCTCGGTGAATCAAAGGTTTGTACATCATCCTCTTTAAAATGATACCAATTAATCCTATCTTCACCTTATAGTGAACCTCCACTTATTATAATCCAGGCGGAAAAAAAAATCATTGGTATCAGCCTCTTTAAGGGAACAACTTTAACTTTTATGGGGTTTTTTAATCTGTTGCCCAAGTATCGGCATAGGTCAGCTTTAAAGAGGCAATTTCCCAACAGGTGCTCGTGGTGAGAGAGCTCTTCTCTCACATTCGTCAGTCTTAACACCTGCAGCAACAGCAGATCTCTGCTCTTTAATGCTGTCTCCAACACGTTCTCATCCCAAAACGTAACATACAACGCTATGACTATCTCTACTTTTAAGATTAGGCTTCAAACTTTCCTTTTTTGCCAAAGCATATAGTTAGGGCTGGACCAGGTGACCCTGAATCCTCCCTTAGTTATGCTGCAATAGACGTAGGCTGCCGGGGGATTCCCATGATGCATTGAGTTTTTCCTTTCCAGTCACCTTTCTCACTCACTGTGTTAACAGACCTCTCTGCATTGAATTGTACCTGCTACTAATCTCTGTCTCTCTTCCACAGCATGTCTTTATCCTGTTCTTTTCTTCTCTCACCCCAACCGGTCGCAGCAGATGGCCCCGCCCCTCCCTGAGCCTGGTTCTGCCGGAGGTTTCTTCCTGTTAAAAGGGAGTTTTTCCTTCCCACTGTCGCC
>VUQR01023512.1:0-12309 GCA_015108515.1 Hemichromis elongatus | reverse complement strand
CATGGCCCAAGTTTGAAGCCGATCCAATGAAATCCTTAGGAGCAGTTCGCAAAAGTACAAGGCGTGGAAATGGCAAAATCAGGGCCAAAATGTCACCTTCACTTCAAAATGGCGGACTTCCTGTTGGATTTAGGTCATGGCCATAATGGACTTTTTTGTGCGTCTCTTCATGTTACATATATGTACCCAATTTCATCAATCTACGTTATACCTGCTCCGGGGGCTCAATTTTTTCATTTTTCTAGGTGGCGCTATAGAGCCATTTTTCCCTGCCCATGTTTGAAGCCATTGAAATACGTAAATTTTCGCCAGACCTGACGCATGTGCAAAATTTCATGAGTTTTTGAGCATCTTTAGGCTCCCAAAAAGCCAATTCATTTGCCGAAATAATAATAATGATAATAATAATAATAATAATAAACGGAGCAGATACAATAGGGCCTTCGCACTCTCAGTGCTCGGGCCCTAAATACAACAATATAACATCTAATCATTGCTTACCATGTGTTTGCATAGTAAGTGCAGTATTTCAGATATAAGGATCCCAGCTCTTCCCACAGGAAGCAAGGGTTTGCTTAATTCACTGCAAACAGAGACAAAAGAAATCCAAGTTTACATTCCCCCCCCAGTTATACACAGCTTTGTTTACAGCAAATGTGCAAGCAGACCAATTACTTAAACACATGTCCAGATGTAAAGCTTTTATTTCTGATGGAAAGTAATCTGAGACTGAAGTGTAGATAAATTGGTGGCAGAGGTGAATTTATTTATGGACAAATGCAGCAAATCTTTCATTATTTTCACTTATTTGTACCTAAAGAGCTCTTTCATAGAGAAGCCCCCCTCCTTCAACACAGGGCTGAGCAGCTCAGCCAGGTACAGCCAGATATGAGGAATGTCGATGGCCATGTCGTCTGCTTGCTCCAGCGTGTCTGCAAACCTGAGAAAACAAAGGCAAAGAGAAGACCAATCAGTTATTAGATGGCATTTTTTCCTCAATTCGGGGGGGTGGAGGGGGACGCCGCAGCCGCCGCCGACTCTCTGATTCTTAAGCCAAGTGGACAACACAGTGGTAGAAACTGAAGATGAAGATTAGAGCCTCCTTGATCAAAAGGTTTGAAAATATCAATTACTTCTGAAGTTGCTAAATCTGATTGGTGGAAGAGCACAAAAAAATCCACGGTGCTTCAAACTTTACTTCTAATTTGATAAAAAATACATTTCCATTTGATGTATATTTCCACTGCATGATTGGTCCTAAATTACAGTGCCAAATAAATCAAATAATAAAAAAACAATCTAACTAATATTCCTACAATTTAGAAAAGTAGGCAGAGTTACAGATAGTGATTGATTATTGGCCACTAAACACATGAACTGACCCTTTGTAGAACTGGGCCTTGGGGACGATTCCCTGCTGCACCAGCTGGAAGAAGAGCTGGCCCATGTGGTCCCGTGTGATCTGACTGCGCTCTAGGGTCGACTCCACCCCAACGCGCACAAAGATGTGAAGCTGGGAGCCCAAGTCAAGCTCATCCACACACTGGATAGCCTCCTGCAGAAAATGAAGAAAGATGGTCAAAACTGACTAAGCTGGAAATTATTGAGAAATTAAATACTGAATGAATTTTTCCATTCTAGAAATTACAAAGCCTTAAAATATGAAACATGGTCCATTATCTTACCATTTAAACTCAAACAAATCTTGGTAAAAGCTCATAACATATCATAAAAGGGTATGAAAAAGGCATGCATGCCTTAAAGAAAAAGTTAATCATGATTGAATCTTCCGGAAAAATCACTGTTAATATTCATCTAAAGCAGAAGCTTGCTGTTGTGTATTTAAACTCTTGCACCATAACTTCACCTACTGCTCATGAATATCCTACCTTGTAATCGTTTATGTGTAGGAATTCATCAATAATAGACTTTGACTTCCTCTCAATCTCCTCCTCAGACAGGGCTGGTCTGTCTGGGCTCTGGACCACTGGCTCAGGTTTCACTGTAAACACATAAACGCAAGTCCAAACTTTACTTTTTGGTGTGAAGAACTCATGGCTGCTCTAAAAACCAAGTTCCACACCCAGCAAATCTTTTTCTTATCTGAAGTAAGTTACATAAACACTGGCAATCAAGATAAGCAGTCACATTATGGTGGTTAGCAAACTGGCAATTAAACCCAGAGATTTCTAACCCTAAGCGCGCTATAGTAGAATAGTGTTAAAAAGTGCAGCATAGATATCTGTGTGTGCTTTAAGTGTTTGAGGTTTTCATTCGAATTGAATAGTGCTTTAAAAATAAAATGTATTTAAAGCCAGAAAGCTGGCTGTGTAAGTGAATAGACTCATTACTACTGACTGATCATTAAACCACAGGGAAATCTGGCTACAATATCAAGAAGTGTTAGATGACCTTAGAACAAGTAAATAATTCAAACTGGTAAGTAGGTTTACTGTTTTATATAAAGTCAATAAGCAAGGTTTATATGGTGATATAACCCTACAAAAGGTAAAAGCATTTTTTTTTAAATAGAAAAATACAAATTTTCTATAAAATGCACCTACTCAGGTGTTCCTGAGAATCTACATTTCCTGCTGATGCTCATTAAAAACAGGCAGAGACTTCAGACTAGGGCCGGGTATCGTCACTGACTTCTAGGATCGATTCGATTCCGATTCTCAAGGTCCCGAATCGGTTCGATCCATGATTTGATTTGATTCAATTTGAATCAGGACAATTTTGCCTCAGACAGTCAGAAATATTATAATTTTGATCACTTATTAGTACATATCCATATTTTCATATCTATAAAAAGAAGACTGACACTTTTGAGACTTCATCAGAGGTGTAAGCATCACAGCAGATGCCTTTGTGTCAAAGTAACTGAGCATAAAACACAGAAAAACACAAAGAGATTTTCCTAGGCTGGATTTTTATAGCAGATAACCGTAAAAATATTCTGCAGTACAAAAAAAAAAAAAAAACGGAATAAAACCACGAATCACCACATGAGCATTACCTGATGCTGCTGAAGTAAAGCAGAGCAAAGTTACAGAGGTTTGATTAGAGACGCAGCTAAGCGTTTTGCAATTTTGCATAATTTTAAAAAGTTTAAATTTTTAAAAACAGCAGCCAACAGTGCTGTACACAACAGTAGACTGTAGGCTAATGAATAATGCAGAAAACATTTTTAGTTGGGAAACTGTTCTTAAAGTACACTGAGAGAGGAAAAGAGGTGTGATTTCTAGCATGGTGGATGCAAAACAGCAAAATAAGAGGGAAGTCGTGACGATATCTACGTGAAGCGAAATGTGAAGCGTAGTTTGGATCTTCTTTTGCTGCTGTTTCAATCAATTTTAGTTGGAGAGTGATGAAACCTGAAGCTTCAGAATGTAGTGCAAAAAAGACGTAAACACAAAGCGCGAAACCGCCGACGCATTAGAAAACGTAGGCTGTCGTCTTTCAGCCCGGATGGCGTGTCCGTGTCCGTGCCGTCGGATAAGCATGCAGAATCCGTGTACCTGCTCTCTTTTACTGTTTTAGCTGTTTGAAGGTTTGACCTGAGATTCTGGCGTTTCGGGCAAAATAAGTTTATATTTAAAAATCGATTCAGGGTTTTAATGAATTGATATCGTGTTATTCAAACTAGAATCGATTTTAATTGGAAAATCGATAATCAAAACCTACCCCTACTTCAGACCCTCTCACTTTCCGAAGTATTTGATTGATGGTGCTTTTGTACATGCATTTTGTAAAGTGGCCTAGCTTGTTAACATCAAAAACTTAAGGCTTCACTTGTTTTTGCCTAAAAACTGAATAACATATGTAAACTGCAGAGGCTGAGCAGCGTTTTGTTCTCACCAGGCTCCCTGACTCTGCTGCGCTCCATCTCCGCTTTGTCCTCGGTGACACTTGGTCTCCGGGGCTCAGCTCCCTCTCGCTCGCGGTCTCTTCGCGGCTCCTCTGGGTTCTGACTTTCCAGCAGCTCTTTAGAACTTCCTCCCCTGATGAACGGTCCGGGCCGTGCTGATGGCGCTGCAGAGATTAGTGGCTTGTCACTGCGCTCTCTGCCCGTACTGGCACGACTTTTGTGAAGGGGGGGGGGGGAAAGAAGCAGGCAAATAAGTCAAACAGGATGTTGCTCAATAAAAGGATATCCGAAAAATGTAGCAAACAATCGGGAGGAACAAATAAGAGCTGGAGTTGTTCTGTACCTTCCCAGAGTTCTCCTAGAGTCATAGTCTTGGTTCTGGGGAGGCGTAGTGGAGGGCTGAGGTGAGGGTGTCGCCTGCAGTGCAGAGTAACGGTTCAGGCCAGTTGTCCGTGACAGTTCTGTAACAGGAAGGAGAAAAATGAGGAAGAGCGATCACAAATTGTTAGATTTAGTGTCAAATCTGCCAAAGAGCTGATTTATCTCAGTCACTATAAGCATAGTCTGTCCATAGAAGCTATAGAAGTCCAGCCAATCCCAAAGTTATGATTGTCACAATCCACTTTGGCCTCTGAAAAGCTTCTGTGTCCTACCTATACGTTTCATTTCATGGGTTTTGTCTGCAGGTCCCACACTTGTAAACTCCAGAGCGCGCAAGAGTTACTGCTCCATTACTCAGCAAGTAATGAGTATATCATTAACTTTAACTACCCAACAACCAAAAGAAATAAAACAGCAGTGGATCTAAAGCTATTCAGTTACACACAGGATATGACAAAATATGAAAGCACACAGTTTTCTTTTATTATTATTATTTATTCATACTTTTGATTGCAAGTAATTCATAATAAAATATTTATATTTTATATTTGAAAGACCTTCCCTGGTCAAACAGCAACACCTTTCCAATCCACCAGGGGAAAACAGCCCCACATTAGGAATCACAGCTGCAGGGTTTTTCCTGCATACGGAAATTTTTGACACTCCCCAAAAAGGGTTTTATACAGAGCAGAGGATAATGCTGTCACTAAATCTAAACTAAAACTAAAACTAGGACCAGCCGGTAACTGAGGCATCTGTGCGAAAATGGTGTTTGGTGTAAGACAACCAATCATGCTGATGCACACCATCACCCACCAAATGCCCTGAACTCACAAGCTGAACATTTTATTTTATCTCAATTTAAGGAGAGAAGTGTTTATTAAGCCTGCAAAGCAATGCTGCTCCTAAGGTTGAATTATTTTGAACCAAGAGTGCTGCGAGTGCAGTGCACTGGGGGAGTTTTTGCCCTGAGGACTTTGAGCGCTGTCGACGCCGAGCTTCACAGGATTTGTATAGAAAATAGAAGCTTCCTGTGGAGACGGAGCCTAACAGCCACAGGTCGGAGTGTGGAGAAAGCAGTCTTTGTTTTCAAAAATTTCACACAGTACCTGCTCTTCATGCATCCTGACGCTTTAACTGTGACACATCTGAGCCAGCTGCAGCTAAAATCTGAACATCAGACCTGATTTTAAACATTTTCAGGAGGGCCAGTCACAAGGCACTGAAGATGTATTCCTTATCACTGATGATGTTATGCCATCGAGTCTCACTGATTGTCATTTAGCTAATTTGAAAGATGTTTGTAAATCACCCAAAAATCGACTTAATGTCAACAAATCAGAAGCTGAAAGCTGAGGGATGCTCCAGACTTTGACATTTTGGGGTTTTGGTACAACTAATGAGCCTCTGAGACTCGTGATGAAAAGACTGTTACGATGACCACAGTTTGTACAGTCTACTCTGTTCTGTTTTTCTAAGTTTTGCTAATGATGTTACAACTTGTTGGGGGCATCTTACCCGAGTCGCTGGCTTTGGCTCCTCCGCTGCTGCCCTTCACCCACGTGACTTGAGCCCGTGGGCCGAGCTGGATCTTCTCATCCATCTGAGGCTGATGGAACACAATGATCAAGAAAAAAAGACCCAGAATTGCTGCTTTTAAGCTGGAGAGCAGCAGTATTTTAAACATAAGGACAAGAAGACTTACAGCTATAACACCAAAAGAAAAATGTAACGTGAGCGTATGCATCAAGTTAAATGCTGCTGCTGTAAATGACGATAGCACCTAAAATGCTGCCTCTATACCAGACAGCTTCTGGGATATTTGGTTTTGTCTTATTGACTAACAGTTAAAACTGCCAGAGTGCTTCCAGCAGAGGGCGCTCCAAAAATGACCTGACACTCAGCAATATTTATAGTTCCACTACATGTACTGTCAGTACATGAATAGCTGAGCGTGTAGAGTTATGTAGATGAGAATAGGGTACGTTTATGTACTCGGGCCAGTTATGATTATCCTTAAGAGTCATCTTGAGTCTGTGTAAACAGTTATCTTCTGTGTACAAGAAAACACCAGCCAAGTAAGAGAGAGCTTTAACGAGAAAAAGAAACAACAAAACTTGTCGAATGGAAAACAAACTTGTCACAACATGAAAATCATCCCACAATTTGTATACATCATAATGCAGACTTGAGAAAGTTCAGTCAAGTCTGAGGATCTGAGAAAACAAAGCAGCCGCACATTACCCACACACCATCAGACCCATTACACAACATGCTGCAACAAAACACTGTCGCCATCTGTGACAGGTTTCTAATTAGAGCCCGTTTCTGATACCTCCACCAACACTGGTGCCTCCAGATTTGATGGATTCAGTAACTCTCTGGTTTACAAACCTTTTCTGGCCTGCCCCCTTTTTGGAAAGCAAAAAAAAACAAAACACAAAAAGTCTGTACGACAATGTCGTCTATTTCGCCCTTCAAGTTTACATTGTTTTAACTTGTTTTTCTCACGGTGATTCAAACTCCCCAGGCTGACAACAAGTGAATTTACTAACTGCGAGGAGACACCATGCATGGCTTTTGCCGCAGATTTCAGCACCGCTGGTCAGACATCACAGATGAGGGACCCTCTAAGAGCCAATCAACATAATGATGCTTTTCTTAAAAAACTGTTTAGACAGTCTGCTATTTTCAAATCTGACCACTTGTTCTGTGTGCTCAAACTTGTGCCGAGAGCAAACGTCTATTCTGTTTAAAACCAACCCCAATTTCACGTGAGGGATGGTCATCACTGGTCCTGAGCGCTACACCTCCAGTTATGATTGAAGAGTTTTCATTTGATGAGGTCAGACCAAAGCCGTGGTCTCAGGTGAGGAGTGAGACCTGCTGCGCGTTTATTTTTTAAAAAAACAAAACAAACATTCATCGTGTTGTGCACTTTGAATTCGTCCCTCGGGTCAAATTCCCCGTCAGCCCCGAGTTCTAGTGTAATGTCCTGAGTGATCTGAGGGGGGGAGTATTCACAGGAAACAATATGAACTCGATTGCCATTTATCGACTAAAAGTAAAAAGAAAACGGATGGATTTCATGTGCATATCATTAAAATCTTCGCTTACCAGCCAGATGTGCCTTCCTGCTACACTACCCACATGCCCAGCATAAAAATTCAGTTGAAAGATCACTATTTTGATATCACAGAGTTTATTAATCATAGTGAATTTTCTTGTCTCTGGCTCCAGGCGCTGGCGCTCTAACCCATGGGACCTCGGGCTACAACCAGCATGGGCAGCACGTCTCACCTTGGAGATCTTTGGGATCTTGTTGGGGTCGATGGTCCTGCTGTTCTTTGTCATAGGCACAGTGTTCCAGGTCTCATCTCTCTGCCCACGCTGATCTCTTTGATCTCGTGGATCTACGAGGACCAAAGGGGGCATAAAGGAGGAAAAATATAATTCAGCGACAATTCTGAAAATGTTTTCGTCATTTCAGACACACATGAAACACATGATGAAATATTATAGGTCAGCTGACAGATGGGAGGAGGTAGGGGGGGCTTCCTTTCTGCTGCTGGGCACAATAGCATCTCTGCAGGCTATAGGGACAGGAAGTCTGCCTGTATGCTTGCAGGCTTCCTGAGTCACTGTAGCTGTGCCGATATGACTCTAAGCCTTAAAGAGGATTTAGACTGCAGGCCTGACCTGGCCGCCTCTTGCTGTCCTTGGAGAGCAGCTGCTGGTGCACTTTTCTCTGCTCTTCCTGCTCTTCAATCTTAGCCTCTTTGTGGATCTGCTCAATTGTTTTTGGGCCCTGGTCAGCTCTCCTGGAGACCCAGTTGTGCTGGAAAAGAGAGAAAAATACACTCGATTCATAAAATACACCAAACGGAGTCAAACAGATATAAACCATCTGAAACAACAGCCAGAGTAATTACCATATTTTTCTTGTTTTATCATGACACACAGATCAGATCACATATCAGAAGCAGCCAGTCACAAAACAAAATCACTAATAATTTAACGAGTGACCACACCTGACAGAAGATGTGTTAACAAGAGTTTCAACTTGCGACAGCCCATCATTTGTTATTAATATTTCTGTATGACTATGACGCTGAGCATGAAGGTTTTTGTTTTTAAACAAAGTAGGCCCTTGCTCATTTCAATTTCAAATTTGACAGGAACGTAGCACAGCAGGGATTTGAATTTTTCCTCCTTTGTGTATGAGACGGTGAAGCTGATTCAAAAAACTTGTGTCAGGGCTCAGGTTAAGGAGCAATCTCAGCTTAATCAATGCAGATGCATCTACAGGAAAAACACAATATCAACCTTAATAGCGACACCACAGATAACCTACAATTCTGTCTCATTTCCATTAGGCTTTTAAATTCAGGGTGCAACAGCTAAAAACAGCCAAACAAAAACCCTCCCATAAAAGCCAGTGTATAAATGTGAGCATGGATATGCATGCACTGCAAATGACCGAGCGAGAACAGTTAAAATCTTTGTGAGGAGACAGCTGACCCTTCTCAAACTGGACTTTCATGTAAGCATAGATCGTTTTGGTGTCATGCGTACAGGTGAATGAAGCGCCCGTCACTGAGATGCTGGCTTGGTCCAAAGACAGCTGCTAATAACAAGAAGAAAAATAAAACCCATACTCAAGCTTTATGGGTGGGATTTATTTCTTGTAAACCACTTTTTATTTTTACTATAAAGTTGCTTTCCAACTAACAATTTCCGATTTTTAAACCAGATACGTTTATAGGTTTTTATATAATTAAATATCTCGATCACGCAGCTTCTGTGCAAGTGTTAAGGATATAGAAAAAAAACTGTGTTGCACCTTGCTAGCAAGTCAGAATCACTGGGAATGGTTTATACCTCACTTCCTGTTAAATGATTTGGTAACTCACACCAGTGCGAGACTCCACTTTAATCCGACTGACATAAATTTCTTCATAGGCAATTGCAAACAGTGATAAAATAATAAGTGGGCGTAGTAGCATAGTAAGTGGTGCTATATCTAGAAAATTAAATGGAATACACACAGTAGTTTTTATGGTAGTGTCTAATGTTTTTTGCGCACTGCAGTGAATAAACATCAATGCTTATTTAAAAGACAACAAACACCAGCAGCTTTTTACTAATGCTTCTCTTCCAGATTTCCCACGGCTTGAGACAACCTAGATTTAAGCCTTATTACAACAATTAATAACATTTGTTATTAAATTGAAAAGAAACGTAACAACCAAGACTAAAGGAAAAACAAAAGCACATAACCTCCTCAGGGTTAGAGAGACAACTTGTTAGATTTTTGATATAGTTGAGTTTTTTTGTTAAATAATTTTTTTGTAAAATTTCACTATCTTGATTTTGTTGTTAGCCAACGATACATTTATTCTGAGCTAACTGGCCACCATATTTTTAAAAGTGAGATTTGAAATTGAAATATTAATAGAAGCAAATAATTATTTCCTATTTTAATCTTCTTTTATGCTTTTCCAAAGACTGATGCAATACCTTTCCTTCTGTTCATTAACAAAAATATTTATGTTGGATATGATATGGATGCATATTTAGGTACAGTGGTCCCTCGTTTATTGCAGGAATTACATTCTAAAAATAGCCATGTGAACCGCATTATAGCGAGGGACCACTGTGCTGACACAGGATGCACAGACTGCCTCAGCAAAAACCTTGCATGCAGTCATTTGTGAGAATGCAAAAAGCAGACAGAATGGAAATTAGCTGGATTTTAATTTGCCAGATTTAAAGTCTATTTGATGCTTGATTGTGCTGATGTGTAAATAGCTCATTTAATCTGATGCATTTACTGCTACTGAACAGGCAACATGTGCACTGCATCTTACACTCTCTGCTTGCTCACCTGTAGTGGGAACATGTTTGAAGCTGACTATTTTGTGTGCAACATGTGAGTAACTGTAAGATATCTTGACTTTTTCCAAAAGTTTTCATCAGTTCATGTGTAAAAACAGATAAAGTGCACAGCAAAAAGTGATCAGCGCATACAAGCATAAACAAAGTCGCGTATTTAAATACTACAAGTTCCTGATTGTTTGAGGTTTGTTACTGTTTACTGTGTATTTTCCCAGAAGGTGTAAAAACTCAGAGGTGTAGTAGATATGATTTGAGCAATACTAGATCAAAACACTGATATTTTGCATATTTCAGAGAAACATGTCAGAAAAATAAATGAAATAAACCTCTGCGGGGGGAAAAGCATTATTAGTTTATCTAAACATGGGCTGTGTTCTCTACTGAAAACAAATATCAGAACGGCACACACTCACCAATCTCAGGTCTATAACGTCCTGCAGCATGAACCGTATCCGAGATGAAGTCTTCCTCTCCTTGACGATTTTCTCCATCTGATTGAAATATTGATCCATCCGGGGCTGATGAAAGAGACAGACAAGGTTAATTTGAGATATGAAGGTTACATTTTTAATTTATTTAATGGACAGCAGGTCTGAGTGATTCACATTATTTCATTCTACTGAATGATTGTTCAGTTTATTATGTGGAGCAGGAGCTGCATTGACCAACCAACATTAAATGGGAACATTTTGGGATGCAGCAGAACAAAAACTGAAATAACCCAAGATGAATGGACTCAATTCGATGTAATAGCTCGCCATTAAACAGACATGTTCAGAAAATAATGAGATTAAACAAAATAAAACTCATCTAAAAAGGGAACAATGGCTGATTTATGATCAAATTCTTTAGGATTTAATGTTTAAAAATGGCTCTCAACATGTTCCAGAAGCAAACAAAGCAGATTTAAGTGGTTACGCTGAGTTCATAATAGTTTGTAGGGGTGCAGTCTTGGCGCCAACTGGTTGGCTCTTTGGTAACTTTTTGGAAAATTTCTGCTTCTCTCTACAGTGATAGTCCAGTAGAGCGGAGGAGCACCCACAGCAAAGGGCGACAGGTTGGACTCGAACCCGGGCCGATGCATTTAAGCTGTATGGCATATGTTCACTGCTCAACCAGTGAGCCTAAATGGCACTGTGGGGCTGGATAGCGACAGCAGGAGGTAAACACTGCATGTTAAAAAAACAAACAAATATCACAACTTTGGGCGCAGTTGTCATTATTAGGTTTGAACACTAAACTAATGTTCACATTTACTGAACTTGTACTGCAAATTAACTTAAACCATGTCAAAGAAAGCCAAGCAGCAACTTCTGGAGCTGAAAAATGAAGCTGAGGCTAAAGTGTGTTGTTCACTGTTGACAACCCATGTTAAAATACACAACTTCATAGCATTAAAAATATGTTAACAACCTAGTATAAATTGGTGTGGGCCTCTACAAAAAACAGAGATGCGCGCACTGTAAATTGTGCCGAAAGCATGTTCCCACAAAGTCTGGAAATACAACAAACATTTTTGATCAGACGAAGCAGTGCCACCCACTGGAGCACGCTCAATCTCTGACTGAAAGCGCTAATTCGTCATCGAAAACAACCCTGCGAAGCAGCAACAGTCAGTTGGGTCGGCTTTCTCCAGCGTCTTACCAAATGACAAAAAAGCTAAAAGATATAGCGACATAACGAATGCCGTAGCCTACAGTCTTGTTAAACACATGCTACCAATAAACACGGTCGAAAATGAAGCATTGAGTAAATAAAGGCCGCTTTAAAGCCTGAAGCAGTGGGTAGACTTGTCTTCCTGTCCCACAACCTGTAGGCTTTTGTCAGACTGAAGTTTTATATATATGATTGCACCTAGGATTTAAACAATGTTCTGTTAGCATCTTTATTTTAAAACTGTTTGAAAAGCTAAGCTGTACAACAAGGAGAGATTGAGAATTTCCGTTTAGTTCTCAGTTTATTTGATATTGACAAAAGTTTTGTCTGTTCTTCTGTAAAACAAACTAAGATTTATTTTTTAGAATTAATATTTTGTTTCTAGGTGGAATTGACGATTTAGCAGTCTGTTTTGTTTGTTCTGTTTTGAAACTTGAACACTTTAGCGGCTACCTTTTGTGTAGTTTGCAATATTTGCCTTTATTTATCTGAAACTGACGTGT
>VUQR01023508.1:45557-58141 GCA_015108515.1 Hemichromis elongatus | reverse complement strand
GAACAAACTATTTCTTTTTTAGAATTAATATTTTGTTTCTAGGTGGAATTGACGATTTAGTGGTCTGTTTTGTTTGTTCTGTTTTGAAACTACCTTTTGTGTAGTTGTCAATATTTGCCTTTATCTGAAACTGAAGTGTCATGTTCCTTAAGTACATCTGCCCTGTTCAACTTATTATGGGAAATAAATATTTAAATCAAAACAAGCTGCTGATTATTTCACATTTTACTTGTGAGCAATGGCACATGTAGATCTTACAAATATAGTGATTTGGCTTATATCGTGATATATATCGTTATCGCCTGAAATGAAAAAAACATCGTGATATGAAAAAATCTTATATCGCCCAGCTCTATCTGAGCTCATGAATCATTTCGTGTTAGTCAAAGAGAAATGAAAGCTGAGGACCGGGAGGACGCACAATAACAGAAGGTTGCGGGAGAGCAAATCACAGCTCTGTCCTTATTCAGGTCATAGTGGGTCACTCACTATACGTGTATTAGTCTTCCAAATGGTCTCCCTGATTTCCTCGATAATTGAACAGGGGATAAGAGGCTTTTCCAGACCACTTAAGGCTTTAGATAAGAATTTGGCTAAGTGGCTGGAGTGGTGGGATGATGGCTGCTGCACAGCAGAAGAATACCTGCTTAATGAGTCACAGAGATCCACAGATATGAACTTACTTTAAAGCCCCCAAGGTTATTTATGTTTTACGAGTTTCAGAACCTTCATGTCTTTTCCCTGTTGCCTTTAACAACATTAGAAATTGTTGAGCTATGAGAAACTTTGGGTTACGATACCCATGGAGGAGAAAATGTGTACTCTATGAGCTCATCTAAAGACTATGAGGAGAATCTCATTTTTACAGCTTAGTGTATAAAAAAGAAAAACCACAAGTCACTGGTCACAGTGTTTAATTTTTTTCAAGTGAGAATATGCATGAAATTAATTCTATGTCCTCCAGTTTCCCAGTAACGATAGATTGTGATAGCTTGAGTAATTCCTTCTAGCGCCATTCCACTTCATGATCAAATACAGATAACTCAGAGTAACACAAAAGCTTTGTACTACATACCAAAGAGCGATACGGTGCTCCAATCGTTTATCCTTTAAGTTGTTAGTTAAACTGTTGTTATAGTTATTTCTGGAAAACGATGATCAGGTTAAGCTACTGTTTGATTAGTACAGAACCAGTCTATAAGAATGAACAGGATCTCTTAACCACCATGTGTATATCTTAGCTACCATTAAAAAGAGCCGCATTTGAAAAGGGAGAATACAGAGCTTGGTAATTGTTGTGTGCAGTGTTTATGGGGGTGTTGTTGTGTGTAACGACCTCTTTAATACTGATCTTTGATGTTCTGCTCACTCGGTCTCTGTGCTGGGAGTCCGTGCATCTTGTTCGTAGTAAACTCTGATCGTCTTGTAATGTTTTTTCAGCTTGTCCAACTATGAGATCTTCTGGTACACACACAACCTCTTCATTGTTTTCTACATCATCCTGATGATGCACATGGTTGGGTAGGTAGCACTGACAGTGCATGTGGGTGTTTGGGTTTCCGCTCTACACTTATGCAACACACAGTTTCATTTCTTTTTCCAATGAACTGAAAGCCTTTCAGGTGAAATTCAAATAGAGGTTCTCGTCATCCCATAGAGCCAAGTGCTTGTTGGCGCCTGTTTTTTCTTCTGCGTGTTTGAACTCTGAGTCCCTAGTCTTCCTTTTAAACCTATTCAGGCTGAATGTTACTGTAGTAAAAGAGTTATGAGTAAATGTGCTAGAGTGTGTCTGATGAAAACATTATGTTGTTTTTTTATCAGTGGAGCTCTAAAGTATCAGACCAACATAGAGGCGCACCCACCTGGTTGCTTGAGAGCCAATCAGAGCAGCATCGAGCAGCAGGGTGATGAACTAAACACGAGTGAAGAAGAGGAGAAGCGATGCAGCGACGACGCTCACTTCCAGCCACATCATCCCCAGGTCTGAGTGTGTGTGTGAGTGAGTTAGTGGTCCAGGCATGTGTGTTATGAGTATATTTACACGTGTTTGTGTTTTAGTTTGAGTTGAAGGAAATGTTTGTCTTTGTCAGCGTTTTTGGGTTTGTGGTAGGGCCTTTTGGATGAATGCTGAGTACTTGGGAAGTGTTGGTAGAGGCTGGTCCTATTGAGTACTGCTAGGGAGGGCTGCATCCTTTCTCTACATCAAGGCCTGTTTTTGTGTGTGTTTCCTTCGCGTGTGTGATGATGTGTTTGCACTTGGTCGTTAAGCAACAAGCTGGTTCCATAAATCCCCCCTTAAGTACAGCTGTGCTCCCAGGGGTTTACTGAAGCTGCGAGCAATTAGTCTGTTACAGGTAACTGCCAACAGAAAGGAAGAGAAAAACCTCACACTGTGATATCGGTCGATTTACTATTTATTCTCGTGAACATACTCTCTTGTTTCAGCTGGATTTGATTCAGATCCTTGGCGAATGTCTTGTCAGGTTATTGCGATGGGAAACAGGCTGATGGAATTACAAAGCTCTGATAGAAAATACCTGGTACACTTTTCTCTACTAATATTCGCCGCTTTAAATACATTCCCGAGGGAAAAATCTGCTGCTGTAATTTGAATGGCCTTGATTGTGCAAAGTTTGAAATAGCCAAGCCTCATAATTCAAACCATTTTTCAACATCACCTGATATCACCAGAACAGCGGCAGCAGTCATTGGTTTGCTTACAGTGGTTTGAGAAAGTATTTGTCCCCTTTGTGGGAGTAAATTCAAAATGTACCTTTTAAATAAAGATTTAATTGACTAAGCAAAATAAATGAAATCAGTCTTCGGCTGTTAAATTGTGAATTAACTGCGGAGCAGAAGCAGAGTTTCTGGAAAGCTAGCCTCACTCAAGCTTGTTTACTCCCAGACCTGTTGAATCAAGAAATCACTTAAATACAACCTGTCTGACAAAGTGAAGTAAGGTGAAAAACAACATGATCTTAAGATTTTTAAGAACAGATCAACAGCAAATGCACTGACATCTTTCAGTCTGGAAAGAATTACAAAGAAATTTCTAAGATTTCAGGAGCCCAGAGAACCACAGTGGGAGGCATTATCCACAAAAACAGACCAAACAAACTCTGAACCAACAAAGCTTATATGTTTCTTTCTTTCCACTCTTTTCAATAACCTGGGAACTGTGGTGGATCATGAGCCACTGATTTTTAAGATCTTTCCTTTTATATGACAACAGTGGGGTCACACCAGAGTAATTTCTGAGATCTTTGAACAGAGTGACATCGCAAAAAAAAATAAACCCAGGAGAGCAACACACATGACATAAAGCTGTCTTTGTGAAATTGCTTTCATTATCTTTCCCATGTCTCTGGTTTGTGCTGTGTTGTTTCTGTGTGTGTGTGTGTATAGACGTGGCTGTGGGTGTCTGGTCCTCTCTGTCTCTACTGTGTGGAGCGTTTCTGCCGCTACATCCAGAGCCGTGACCCTGTTACCATAGTGACGGTCATCAGGCACCCCTGTGATGTCGTGGAGTTGCGCATGCTGAAAAAGAACTTCAAAGCTCGACCTGGACAGGTGAGTTGGTCAAATATGCGCTGCTTTTTGGAGAGAAGGGAAATTCCACTCGTTTGATTCAGCTGATGATTTCTTTCTTTTTCTCCACATGCCCTCTCTCTCTAACCCCCCCCGTCCTCCTTCTTTTACATCCTGCTGTCCCTCTCCATGACTTCCCCTCCTCCTATTTTCTCAGTATATTCTTCTTAACTGCCCAGGTGTCTCCTCATTTGAGAACCATCCCTTCACGCTCACAATGGTAAGACCTCGCTTTAACACATTCTTCTGACATGACACAGTGCAAGCACACATATCATCTGTATACACATGTGAATGCAGATGTTTTTAGCTGATGCTCAACACACCCTCTGCTGATGACTGGCACTTGACTGACACCTGGGCTGTGCAGTAATATTGTGTTGCACACTGTGTATTGATGCTTGCGGGATTAGTTTAGATTCCATGATACAGTAGGAGAGGATAAAGAAATCCTGTATGGTCGCACAGCAGGAAGGGATGGAATCATTTCCACACACACACACAGTCACATGCAAAACCCACTGATTCCCACAAAGGAGCACAATAACTGTGCATGCCTGTGCCTGGTGTTTTGTAGAGCTTTGAGGAGGAGGGTAGAGAATCACTCTGACAGAGAGCAGACAGACCCCTGAGGCTAGTAACACTGTCTGCCAACAGGAAGGCTGTGCACGTGCGTGTCCTTCAATGCGTGTGTGTGCAGATTGTTAAATTTATTGAAAAAATCTGTAGATATGTATTGTGTATGCGCTGACCCGTGTGCTCGTGTGCATGCCAGTTTTTCTTGTGTTAGCTGCATGTGTCTCTGTGTGTTAATGTGTGTGTTTGCATTTTGAGTAACCTTCAGCCATTTAACTCCTCACAGTGTCCCACAGAGAACAAGGAGACTTTGGGCATCCATCTGCGAGTTGTGGGAGACTGGACTGGTGGGCTCACACACACACACACACACACACACACACACACACACACACACACACACACACACACACACAGAGAAAAGAGTGACGTACAGTTTCTATTCCCTATCAAAGCTGACAGGATGGGAGCTGTTTTGTTTTGTTCTCTCTGCTGAGGACACATTTCCGAAGAGCTGCATTTTGATGTGTGTGATCATCCCCTCGCTGCGTCTCTATTTGTGCATGTTTGTGTGTGTGTGTGCAAAACTCTTTCTTTACCAAAGGCAAAGATTGTTCCCACGGGTTCATTATCTTCCTAGAAGACTGTGTTAATCCATTAACTAATAAAACCAGAATGAGAACTTGATGTCACTTGGACACAGTATGTGCAGTCTGTTTGGGGAAAAGGACTGGTTTGCAGCCAACTTAAAGGAATTTTTTTTTTAGTGGAAGTTCTGGCTAAAACACTTACTGTCCTGTCCACTTGCTTTGGTACACACAAAGGGAGGTTAATCATCCTGGATGACAGGATGAAATGAGGACAGAAATGATGCACTGAAAGGGCCTAAATCTCTGCATGGTAACGATATCTGTACTTTTAGTTGCATTGCTCATGACCAGTGTTGGGACATATATCACATATAGATACTGTTTCTAGATTTATTTTGAAGCAGCTCCAATATAAGGTTTTTTTTTAAGCATTTTGATCTTCTGCCTCAGCCTTTTTGTCCTGCATCAGCATATTTTTGTTAGGACTTTCTTGTATCCTCCAACTTTGCAGTTTTTTCTGGTTATATTTACGATCATAAAAGGACGAATGATTTGTACTGATATGTGGCATGTGTGAGGTTACGTTGCAGTCATTAGTTGTTTCTGAAATGTAGGCAAGCTGAGGATAAGCACTAACGTGATTCAATGAGTACTGCAACTCATTAGTCCTGACATGGAGTACATGACTAATAAGATTTTTACCTCCCCGGGTCTGCATGTGTCATCATCTGAAAATGGTCTACAATGGGAACAACAATAAAATCAGAAACTGATTTTCATTTTCAGCGCTTATGATCAGCGACAGAAGACACTGCCTGTTGCTTTTCAGCATTCTAGTAGGCCAATCAGCACCATGTATTCAGAGTAAAAACTACAATTAAGTAAAAAAAAGACAAATGAACCAGATTCAGAGCATCAGCAGACTCATAAAAAATTTCTAGAAATATCTCTGCTTGTCTGATTGTTGACTTGAGAATTCCCTACAATGCTGAGGTGAGCATCTTTTTCTTTTAACTTATTAAATTGCACTTAAGCACCGGGGCTGTTGTCTGCTGCATCCTGTAGCTGTAATGGGAATCTCTGAGGGGAAAGATCAGTACTAGCATTCATGAGTTTGGACCTGTGGCCCATGATGTTGGAAATGTGTTATAGGCCAATTAATTTAAAAAATTGAGGAACTCTTACTGGGAATTTATGCTTTAGTGGGAAACTCACATCATAGCTACCTCTGCAAACACTTCTGAAACCCTATGCCATAACCTGCAATGTAATCTGACCTGCAACTCCCTGGAAATGTAAGACCACGTCACCTCGCCGCAGCCTGCAGCTATAACTATTGATTCCTCCTGTCCATTTCTTGCTTCTTTTTCTCAGTTTTTGAATAAATCGGTGAAAGGATCATTGTTGCATTACAAGGAATAATAATCATGGCATCATTATAAGGGTTTTAAGGGACTCAAAGGGTAGCTGTGCTCTCCTTTAGAGGCAGGATGAGGAGCTCGGCTGATCTAGAGGGCCTCAGAATAAAGCTGCTGCTCCTGCACATCGAAAAGATCCAGCTGAGTTGGTTCAGGCATCTGACTAGGATGCTTGCTGGACGCTTCCCAGGTGAGGTATTTCTAGCATGTCCTACTGAGAGGAGACCCCCAGGGCAGAAACAGGACTCGCTGGAGAGATAACATCTCTCAGCTGGTGTGAAAACAACTCTGTGTCCCCCTGGATGAGCTGGAAGAGGCTGGGTTGATAGAAGTCTGGGCTTCTCTGCTCAGACTCAGGCCCCTGCTACTTGGACCCAGATAATCGGTAGAAGATGAATAGATGGATGGAGGGACGTTACATTGACAGAAGCATTATATAGCTAAATATTCTAATAAGCTTCAGAGTATATGTGACCATTAGGTCATCCCTCTGTTTTTTTTTTCACAAGTCACACCATGCCTGAAACTCTCTTCTCTCCTTAGAACGATTCACACAGCTGCTGCTTCCTGAGCCAAGGATAGACATGGAGATCCTTCCCATGGCCCAACAGAGGAGATACCCCAAGTACGTTTCTGTGTGTGTCTGCGTGAATAATGTGGCTGACTTGATTTCTCATGAAGGCTCAGAATCCCAGAATGGCTAAAGGTTTTGACCTTTTGACCTCTGACTCGGTGCTCTTCCTGCTCTGTGTTTGAAAGACAGTCAGATGAGTTAAACAAACCATCAAAGGCCCAACCCCCCTTGGTCTCCTGTGTTGGCACAAATTTCATTTTTTGGGGAATATAATAGGATATATTTTGGCCATGGATATAAATATTTCAGAAGTGTTACAGATTCCTGTACTCATGGTTATGTGACAGTAATGGCAAACCAAGCCTTGGATGGCCCTCACGCTATTTATCTTCTATGTAGTTTCGTGTGTGATATCTTCTCAGTATTCTTTGTTACATTGAGCTGAGTTTGTGTCTATTTTTTTGTGTGTGTATTCTTGATCACACAAGAGCAGCTGTTGTGGAGATGTGTGTTTGGGGGATTGCTGTCTATTTGTCAGTTCACACACACCAGAGCACAGACACACACACACAACTGTACCCAGACTGGGATTTCAAATGCAGGATGTTTATGTGTGTTTGACCCAAGAGACAGATATAATTGCATATGTGTATATTTATCTAGGTAGATTCTCAGCCAACTGTCTTTTGTTTTTTGTTTTGTTTTTTGTATTTTTTTGTCCACATTGTATGTTCAGAGTTTATGTTGATGGGCCATTTGGAGGTCCATCAGAAGAGGTATTCAACTATGATGTCAGTCTTTGTGTTGCTGGCGGAATAGGAGTCACCCCATTCGCCTGCGTACTGCGGGCGCTGCTGTGAGTTCTTACACATATATATGATATGCTCACAAATGATGCACAGATTGGGCCTTTATTAATGGACTTCTTCCTTCCTTCCTTCCTGCTATACACCTAGTGATGGCTGGATGGGTTTCAGGTTGCAGAGGTTGTATTTTGTGTGGATCTGCAAGGAGCTCAAGTCCTTTTACTGGTTCGCAGAGCTGCTGTGTGCTCTGCATCACAAGGTCAGGACAAAGGCAGGCTGTTAAAACCTTCATATAATATGAATCATACTGGAATTAAATGGCAAGTTATAATTCGAGTTTTCTAATTGTTTGTGGCACTTGGCAGACAAAGGTCAGAGGTTTATGTTTGTGAGACAGCAGATTTATAGTTAAACTTAAAAACATTAGAATAAAAAGCCTCAGTTTTTGGTTTGCTGAGTTTTACACTGTCTTGTGGCTGTTTGTAGTCTCACCTCTGCTTCTGAACGTCAGAAAAACCTAGAAAATAAATGCTGCATTTATATCCTGTATCGTACTTTATAAATGAAATCAAATACGCATCAGCAACATTACAACCCATGTTTTTCATTTAGCTCTGGAACGAAAACAGACCGGACTACTTTAATCTGAAACTGTATATCAGTCAACCAGACAGCCTGCAGGTAATTCTGGCACACACACACACACACACACACACACACATCCGTTTCTCTTTGCTGATTTAGTCGTTTTATTCTATTACATTGTCACTTGCGCTTCTCAGTTTATTCTTTGTTAAGTTTTAAACACTCCCCCCACTAGAGGGCGGTGTTTTACAGACAGAAGCTACAGCGCACAGTTTAAAGTGTAGCTGTTTTCTACAGTCATTGGTTTGCACTCTTACAAGCCCACCGCAGCATGTTTTTCTGTTCCAAAGAACCAAACGTCTTTGTTCTTTCAGAAAATATAGTGAAAATAATTTTGTTATATAAGTTTATCGAAAACAAAGTTTTGAACGTGTCCGTGCGACTCTCGTGGTGGCCGATTACGAAATTTGCGTCAGTCCGACACTTGCTTATTTTAACTGCCCGGAGCCGCGAATCCTCTAGGGTCCGTTCTGGTCCGAGTACCTACTTTATCATTTTTGTTTTATTTTGTTACCTAGGGGACTTTTCCACCGAGAATTTACATTGCAGTATAGAAACTATCCATGCGCCCCGAGCGGCGAACTTCAAAGAGCATAACAGGAGGTACTCAGCCGCCATTCTGAAGCTATCTGTGTCCGATAAGGGGTTACGATCGACGTATTGACATAAATAAATAAATATACGTCGTACACGAGATTGTTACAGTGACCGATGTCGGTTCTTGTATGTCATATATCGTTCCGTTGTCATCTCCTCGTTAGTATAGTGGTTAGTATCCCCGCCTGTCACGCGGGAGACCGGGGTTCGATTCCCCGACGGGGAGGCGACTGCTTTTTATCCGTTTACCGTTTCGGTGAATCTATAAGAGCCATAATCCCGTAAGGTAATCGTTGTTGAGGACTGGATTCAGGATTTTGATAATGATTTAGTTGGTAATACTTCTTTGTGTCCACAGATGTCTCGCCTCAGACAGGAGGTCTCAATCAGTGTTGGAGTCTTTACTCAAAAAATGTTTGGCACATTATTCATTGCTTTTCTCAAAAGTAACAGGATACATTACTTAACTACTTATCTGAAAAAGTAATTTGTTAAACTACTCGTTACATTACTGCCATGTTACTGTGTAAAATAAGTGGACACCAGTCCCACACACACTAACACAAATTCTCATCTTTTTTTGTTCTTGGCTAACTTTGTGTTTACATACTGTTAGGAATATGTGGTTGTTGCTGTCCTGGATGGAGATTGCCTTTGAACTGTGCTTTGTATCAATGAAAAATAAAAGAAATGTCCAAAAGCTCCAAATTTCCAATTGTGTGAAGGTTCACCAAGCCAGCTAGTTTATTGGTTGTTTCCCTTTTCATTTACGTTTGCCTTTTTTGTGACTAAATTTCCTTTGCTCTACTAACAGTAGACTAACACAGTTATGTCCAACACTGATGGCCCTTAAATTAGATACCACACTCTTTTAGCCTGTAGGAGAAAATAGGATAAAACAATGTAAGTGACTTATTTAGAGAGATGTGCACTTTTTTGGATAGAAGTCTCAAACAAAACACTTTGTTCATAAACAGCATACATTTTTCTTTTGTTGTTGTTGTTTTTACTGTAGTAGTAATAGCATGAACCTTTTGTACCACCTAATGTAAATGTGAATTCAAAGCATCCTAATTTTTTATGCTTTTTTTGCAGAGCATGTCTGAGGAGAAGTACCGCCCACTCACATCAAGGATGGGGATTGGTCGGCCCAAGTGGAAGTTACTTTTTGATGAAATTGGAAAATCCAACAAACAGTGAGTACAGTGGGACTATCCAGTGAGTCTTAACTCGTAGCTGTATAACACTGTTGTTACAATCGATCTCTCTGTGGTTTCAGTAAACGTGTTGGTGTTTTCTGCTGTGGACCGAAGGGCATCTCCAGGACACTCCACAGACTGTGTAACTCACCTCAATACAGCGGAACAACATTTGAATTCAACAAAGAGTCGTTCAGCTGATTAAACCTCAGAGCTGGTTCTACACTTTCAGGGCATATCAGTAGAAGTCATCTACCTTGAGGCGGATGTCTTCTCATTCAGTCATGGGAAAAGTTTTTAGTTAAATTAAACTTCTTAATATCTTTGGACAATCATGGTTGCTTCAAACAAACTCTTGGATTTTCATTTGATATCAATACAGGCTGTAGAGGTAAATAATCATAGACTATATTTATATTCAACCACTGTACATGGTTTTTAAAGGTCCAATCAACATGTGAGAAAAACTGAAGAAACCAGCTCCCTGCTTGGAGGCTCCTGAAGCTGCTGTATCGTCCCTGCCCTGTTGCACCCCTCTGTGGAGTAAAATTGCAATGCCATGTTGGAGTTGAGTGTGAGGAAAAAGGTGTGACTCAGCCCCGGAATGCCCTCAACCACAAACACAACAACATATAATCAAGAGGAAACTGAAACATCACTCAGGAATGAGACAGTTTTTATTTAGGAGGTGGCGGGCTGATAAAAGCAGCACAGTGGATCAATGTAAGCAAATCAGCTGATAATCAAGTGATTTCGTTTCATGTCAACTTCCAGCCAGACTTTTTTTTGACCTTTACTCGACTGGAGACTCAAACCAGTCGGGCTTGATCTTATTACAGTATTAGGAGACTTAAGAGCCAAACCCCCACCTAGTTCTAAATATCCAAAATATGTGGATATCGTGTACATCCAGAACCAACTGGCCCGGCTTTTCTATTGTAATTAAACTTTTTTTTTCAGCATCTAAAATATACTACTCACACATTCTTAAGTCTTGCTTATTACCAAGTTTTAATCACCTCGGGTTTGTCGATGAATGCTAAATGATCAATCTATTTTTCAAATGCAGTGCTTAACAAATTTATTAGACATTGAACCACTAAAACTGATTTATCTGTTCAGGTAATTAAGTGTAATTTGGTATCGTACTCAAATAATAATAATGTGCTTTACTATTTAGTTTTTCATTGTTTTGTAAAGCGGTAAATCTGAAAATGAATGGATAATAGCAAAAATGATATTTTAGCATTTTAAGGTATTTCCGTTAAAGAATGTGTGCATACTGGTCAATTAAGTATTACAGCAACATAAAAATGATTTTAGTAACTATCAGTACTGTTACTTTGGGGCAAGTGTGGGCTAAACCTACATTTGGCCGATAGTTGAAAAAAATGTAAAGCACTATATGTTTAGCAGTTTAGCATGTATGTGAGGTCTTAAACGCTCAGAAAAGGGGGCAAGGACTTGCAGATTGTTACGGGTCTGTATGTTTCACTCGCTGTGGAAGGATTTGTGGACAGCCTGAAGGGAAGTGTTGACATTTGACAAAACTAAGAGGCAGAAAAAAGTATTACAACACTTATCTCAGAGTCTGAGGCAGTGTGCTTTAAAAATGGGCACATGATGATGCAGTCTTTACACACCACTACACCTCAAGCCTTTTTTTTTTACTTTTTTGGGGATTCGGTTTATTTATTGTTTAAAATATATGTACAATTTGACGTGTCATGGTTCTGCAGGATTTAGGCAATCTTTACTGAGTAGACATACAGGTATATAACAGAAGCTGGCACAATTTCAGGTTATTTACTTTAGTATTTGTCATGTTTACAAGCTCTAATTTTTTTCTCTTATTTTCTTTTTTGAATGCCACAAACTGGAGACTGGAGGTTTTTTCAAAGAATAAACATCTTGATTTTTTTCTGATTTCTTAGTAAACATTGTAATTATTTGAAATTTCTGACATTTATCTAAATCTTTAAGATCAACTTTCTTTTTTTGGCACAAGTATGAAATAAGCGATTTATATTTATTACATCTTTATTAAATGTACTGTTTTTAATCATTGTGTGATTATTTATAATTGCAACTATACATTTCGAGTATTAATGACCACTCAAACATCGCACAGCACAGTTCAGTAACTTGGGATTGAATGAGTAACTGTGCAGTAACTGAACAACCCAGTAAACAATCACCATACTGTCAAATACAAATAATATCTCCTAGTTATTTTTACAAATGATTATCAACATTATTGTATGAAAAAGTAGGCAGCAAATTTGCATCAAGTTTTTTTTTATTTTTAATGAAGCATGTACAAACTCATGATTCACCTTTGTAAGCACTGTAACAACTACAGTTAATTTGCTTGTGAGAGGATTGCAAGGAAAACTGCACGCTGTCTTTTAGCATCAGTTCAAATACAGAAGAGGGCACATTTGAAATTTAGACAGTGTTTTCTCCTTAAAATAATCTAAATCATATTTTTAGCCACCCAAACTAAACTCACAATGATGGTAAATGTACTTTTTTTTTTTTTTTTTTTTTTTTCTTTTTTTCTTTTTTTTTTTATTTTAAATTTAAAACTA
>VUQR01023508.1:19072-41565 GCA_015108515.1 Hemichromis elongatus | reverse complement strand
TATTTTTCCCTTTTTTTTTTTGTTTTTTTTCCCCTTTTTTTTTTTTTTTTTTTTACTATTTTGCAACATCTACTCCTCTAACCTACCATCTAACCAAACCTCCCTCAACCCTTACACTCATACACCCAGCCAACAGCCCCTTGTTCTCTGCCTACTCATTGAGCTGTTTTAGGGGGCTGTCCTCTGAAAAGTGTGTGATCTCACGCAGCATCACATGCTCAGGATAATATTCTTATTTCACTTTGTCTAGAGACCAGCTGACCTCTACTCCACTTTACCCCGGGCAGAAATATCTGCTGTGTGTTTGTGTGTGTGGGCAAAGCCTGTCCAGGAATTTATGCATGATCAGATGTGCTACAGAAACAGAAACGTGTGACAGAAGCGAGCAGAAGTTGAGGAGGTGGGAGAGTGATACTGGACAGTATATTAATGAAAGTCGGGCTTGAATTTGAATATTAAGACGCTGTGTTAAGGTGGAATGAGTTTGGGCAGCAGGAAACAATGAAAAAGACTTTTTTCCCTTGCAGACCTTTGCAAGTTAAAGGTAATCGGATTAAAAATAATCAAAGATGTACTTTGTGGTGGTTAAATACTTCCATACACTGATGTGGCACAAAGAGTAGTAAAATTAATGACTGTGTTGACTTTTCAGTATTTCACAATAAAACCAACATCAAGACCAACACTAACGCTGAGGAAATCCTTTGCTATTGGTTAAGATCTGGTAATAGACCGTTTCTAGCCTTTATTTTTAGGAAACAAGGCCACATCTGGAATAAGCATACAAATAATATTTTATTCTAATGTGTGAAAATCAACTATGTAAGTGGAACTTTAGTTCAGAAGCATGTAGGTTGCATAAGAGTCATGTGTGATATTTCATTTTAATCTAATTTCAAGCACCATCAATAAGAGTGAAAGGGGTGGATTGTTTTTCTGTGGCAGAAATATACAACATAGTTATTACTTCATACACATGGAATTATGAATGAAACATTTAGTGTTTAATGTTTGTTTGTGAATATGTTTAAACCTTTTAGTCAAAAAGAGAAAAGTACAGTAAAATTGTTACAGTTGTTTGCTTTTCAAGTGTTTAACGCAAATAAGATGGAAGAGTGAACAGATATGAAGTTATAGTCATACCACACAAATTGATGCTTTGTGTAATAAATACAGTTACTACATTAAACGGATATTAATAGTATGTAAAAAAAAAAGTTTATATCTGATCAAATACACTTAAAGGGTAACTGCATAAGAAATGAAATGTAATAATGGTTCTTTGTCAGTATATCCTCATGGTACACACCGCATGGTACATCGTGACGATCAGCGGTACGTGGAAACTTCCATGAGGAGAAAGAGAGAGATTTTTCTTCCACAGGTTCTGTTCAGACTGGTACAGTACTCAGGGCAGAAAGTCATCTGCGCAAGCTTTAGGATCACAAGCCGGTCACATGCTACCGTAGCCAGGCACGGGATGCAGCTTATCTCGCTGCAGGAGCGCAGTGGAGCGCACAGGAATGACCATCACAGGATGAACCTGTCCGCAGGGCTCCTCTGAGAGAGACAGGGGCACGCACTGTACTTTTTCGAAAAAGTACTTTTGTTTGAACTTAACAAGAATTTAACCTGAAGTTACAACGGTAGGTCTTTAGTAACTCCTAAATAACTCAAAAACCACGTGACATCAAGTAATGGTTTCGGATTCAGTCCCATAAAACTTTTTTTTTTGTTTCAACCAGACACAAGAGGGCAGCATGAGCCATTTGAAGATAGACCACCAGGGAAGTTGCCTGTAACAGCATGGTTACCTCACATGCGTAATGAGATAACAGAGGAGGTAGATGACTGCTGATTTGTCCAGCTGGGGGGGATTCTTATGGTTATTTTACGTTTGAAGTCTCACAAAACTCCCGCAAGCTTTTAAAAGCCAACCTGCACAAAATTGACCTCCACAGATCAGGAGGAAACCGCCTTTATTTCTTTCAAAGAGATCCAATGTGCACTTGAAAATCTGCAAAAAGAAGAAAAGAAAAACACAAGAAGAATTTCAGCTCAGTCTTGAAAACTGCACCTGCCTCATCTCATCTCTCTCTGTGTGTGTGTGTGTGTGTGTGTGTGTGTGTGTGCGTGCTTATGCAGAAGTGATAGTCAAAAGCTTTTATTTTCATAAACTATGAGCTCAAGCTTCCCATCTTCATCTAGAAACAGTTTCTATAAATGAAACTTTAAGTTGTGGAGAAAAAAAATGCTTTTCACTATCCTCCTTTTTTTTCAATGTGATATATTTTCTCTGGGATTTTACAAAGTTTTATTTTATTTCTGCAGGGCAAAGCTAACACAGTGCTGCAGCCTCCCCAGCCTCTGTGCCATCCCTGTTATCATGGCGTCCTGGTAGTCTGAGACACTGTGACAGCTTGTCAACCTATGCTGACAGTTTACATTGACACTGAGGCTGCTTTTCAGAATATACACACCCAGTATCTGGAACAGCCTGCCTGCAGACTTGAGAGCAACTTCCCTGAAACCCTTTAAAATTTAAATTTACATTTCCCTGGATGTATTATAACAAAAATATACACACATTGATTTATTGCATTACCAAACCCAAAGTGATTGCAGCGAGTGTTTCAACTTTTTTGCAGAACTTCTCCATGATGTGTAAAGTACGTGGACAGGTCTGTCTTCTGTGCTTTATGTGCTTGATGATAAATCTGCCATCTACTTAAATGATATTAAAACCCACTCTCCACTTGTTCAATGAAACAGCAGTCACATTACATGTTTCATAACTGACGTCCTCGTTTCTCTTTTGGCATTGTGTGATTTATAGGGTTTTTTTCCCATCTATTTGTCCTACTTAGACTGGGAATATCACAGAGAAGTGACAACCCTGTAAATCAGCTATGTGTCTATGGCAACCACGGGTATCCACCGTTATTTTGAAATGCCATTGAATAATTGATTTTCCGACTGTGACTGTGAGTCTGTTGTGCTTGTGATTTGCGGAGGAGTGTTGTTAAAAAGACTTTTACCCTATAGATGTTATATGTGTCTGATGCACAGTATTACACACTGATTACACAAACACACATACAGAGTGCAGGTGTGTTTCGCAGAGTGCATTTTTCTTGGGATGATTAATTTGTCGCTCTAATTATATTTTCCGTCCGCTCTGTGATGCACCCACAAACTCTGTTGAACAGTATCAGGGTCAGAAAAATGCTCCGCATGATTCAGTAGGATGACTTTTCTCCATCATATCATTCAGTTCATTTGATGCAGTTCATTCTAACACATGTCATTGATTTGTCTCAGCTTCATCAATATTAATTCACTTATTGATCCAATCTTGCATCAATAGGTTTTAAGTGTCTCTCTGAGTGATTAACGACTTTAATCTCTCTCCATGTGTGCGTGCGTGTGTGAAGGAAAGATTAGTTGGCATCAAATGAGACAAGTTGAACTGATCAATTAGATGCTTATTGATTTCCTGTTTTACTATAAAAGTAAAGGGTTGCATGGAAATGACATCTGAGATCTGCCATCCATACCATTAAGCATAAGCATGAAATCCAGCGTTCATTTATTTTGAACAGGTCTGCTAACATATTGAGGTGACCCTAACATTAACCTTATGAAATCAGGATATGGACACATCTGGTATGCGTGTGCCCAAAGTCCATAAACTATAACAATTTACAATGCACATATGTAATGAAATTGGACATTTTTAATGCAATATGTAGTATCTTGGACCTTTTTGGTTGCATTTGAGTGTGTGTGATTTTAATTGAGTGCTACCTGAGGGCCCAAAGATTACTGGCATCCGGTACAGATTTGTGTCTTAGTCCCCAAGTGCACAGAGATTTCTGCAGAGTCTTTAATTTAAAATATAATGTACTTTTAATGATGTGATGATTAAGTGTTTGCATTCCACAATTTGCAACCCGTTTTTTAATAGAGATTGGTGAACTGTTGTCCATATTTGCTTCTGAGAAACTCTTTTAGCCAATCATCTTACAAACCTGTTGCTAATTAACCTAATTAGTTTCCCAGCTGTTTCTTTTGTTGCCCAAATCCCAACTTCAAATTCAAAATGAGCTCACGTTTGTCTTTAAATTATAAGTTTTCTCAAATTATAAACTTCCCTGCTGTGAATAACATAAGGGTTTATAACATTTGCAAACCATTGTATTCTGTTTTTATTTACATTTTTAAACGGCATCCAACTTTTTCACAGCTAGGGTTGTGCATACAGTCATTGAGTAAAACATTGCAATTTCTCAATGCTGTTTTCACTGATTGGTAACCAAGTTGTGTGTATCACATTGATATGCAGTCATTAGTAACTGGAAAATGCATGACACATCTGGGATGATTCAAAAAGGAGCAAATGTTGGAACTCAGCTGCAAATTGTTATCATGAAAGAATTTTACTAAGTGGAAATTGTATACAACAATATTCATTAGACACCTGCTTGGATAATTGAATTACACCCTGACCTACATTTAAGAAACAAATAAAAGACTTAAAAAAAAGAAATGTGACTTCATCCATTTTTATTTTCAGTAAAAAAAATTGGATTTTCTTGGTCATGCGTGGATATTCTGCCAGAAACCATTTAACTGAGAGGTGCAGCAGAACCTTTCACAAACTGCAACCTCTCACCCAGTTCACTGGTCCTCAGCTGCCCATCATCATTCTGGTCTGAACCTGCATCTATAAACATTATTTACACATTTGGGGTTTTGATTCTTGTGCACTTGTGAATGCCATCTGTCTATGCCTAATATGGCCTCACATCAGAACACTCCTACCTTTGTGTTTTGTTCTTGGACATTACCCATAGAGGTCGAATTCCTGCTGAGTCCTTTTCCCCAATCAGAAGCTCTGCACTTACTCATCTGTTTTTAATACAAGCTTCCACAGTAAATTGTGCTTTGTGTCATTTTTTAAAGGCAGGCAAACACCACGTCTGCTGCACTGCTCTTCCTGTACCTGCTACTGCTGCGACTGTGAAGTCTCACAGACATGTTTCTCACATATTCAGGCAGTTCCTTATCATTTGTAAGCCATTCTGCATTTGTTGCATTGTTCACAGGTATCCCCACCTTTAAAGGTTCCCTATTTCACTCGAAAATAGAAATATTATTGTAGAAAAAGAAACCATACAGTTTGTAAACATTTTCACAGTGCTGCACAGCCCTGTAGAAGCTTTGAATAGATGATATATTCACCAGTGTCAGTGGAAGTTTACAATGGATTCTTGAGGCAGTTGTCACTTTGGGGAAGTTTTGCCCATTTTCTATTGCGCTGACTTTTGGAAGGGTACAAACACACATAGTAATGTTAGAGTCTGTTCATGTGTGCATGTGAACTCTTATGTTTTCCTGTCAGCCCATGTGCTCATGTCAAGGCAAGCTTAGAAGGGTGAGGAGGAAGTGAGAGATAAAAGTCAGTAAGGCTATCACTGCAACATCTAAAGCCTGTTCAGCCTACATGTGTGTGTGCATGCTTGCGTGTATGTCTATGCGCTTTTAATGGTCTGCTAATCCCAAATGCATTTGGCTGGCAAACTAATCCAATGCTTGTCTAGCCAAGCTCTAAAACCCACTTCTATCCCACACTGCCATCTCCCTGCCTCTCCCCTCGATCCCTGCTTCTCTCTATCAACATCTATCTCCAGATGGTATCTTGGAGGTAGGTGTGATAGAGAAAGCGGGAGAGACAGACAGACAGAGAGAGGGCGGATGACCTCAACGGAGCCTCCTCATTGGAGCGCGTGGCGCGCTAGAGAGAGAGAGAGGAGAGGGGGTTCATTTGTTGCCATAGTGAAAAAGTAGATTAACCACCGCGAGCACAGTGCCCTGACGGACTCGTGAGGGATGCTGTGTTTCTCCGGGAACATACGCCTGTCCCGCAAGCAAAGGTAGGCTACAACTTCTCTTCTCCTTTCGTGGACAGAATCAGACATAGTGGCACGAGGACGGCGTGGATTTCCTCATGAATCCCACCGCCCCCCAAACCACCCGACTTTTTGCGTCTCAAAGTGCGAGGAGAGGCTTCCTCAAACGACCCGCGTTCACACTAATAGGCCCATTTATGAGAGGAAAGCCAACACTATAAGAACAGCAAGCCTTTCGTTTATATGTGAGAAAGAAAGGGCCACATAATCAAATGTATTTTTTATTGTTATTGCATTATTTACACGCATATATTGATGAAATCACAAAATCGGGCTTTATTGTCTATACTTTATTGAACCGAGATATTAAGCATGACTCGCAAACTTAATTTAAATTCAAAGATTCCATTATAAATGCAAAATTACATTTTTTCTCTAAAGCTAAAATGGGTTAATGGCAGTGTCCGTGTTAAAGCCTGTGCCCGGAGACATTTGCAGGATGTTTCTATTACATTTGCATTGATTTATTTTTATTTATTTATTTTGTAATCTTTAATGATTTGATCTCTGTGGGTTTTTTAGGTGGTCGCCAACCAAAGCAGTAGGTTAATGGCTCTTTACTCATCTGACTGCTATGAAACTTCAAATGCTATCGATCTCATCCACAGTGCCGTCGTCTCAGCCCACAGTGTCACCTCTGAAGTCTGTTTGATCAGAAAGGAGACAGGCTCTCATAGTCTAGCCCATCATCTTCTTCCTATGAGGCAGTGCAACTCATAGGGCAAAAGAACCCATCCGTTTTTTGGTTTTGTGTGTGTGTGTGTGTTGCCTACTTTAATCTAAATGATCCGGATATCATTTTAGTTTGTAGCTGGGCAATTAGAGATGCGGTGGAATGAAGGAATTAAGAGCGAAAATAGCGACACACGGAGAAAACACGTAGGCTACATGCGAGTCAGACATAGGAAGTTAGACTGTGGGCTCACAAAATCAGTAAGCTCTGTCATCGCACTGATCAGTGTTGTGCTCGTTGTGGATTTCACTGGGTCACTTTTCGCGTCCTCTCCGTTGCGCGCTTTGGGGAGGGGGTGAAACAAAGTTGGACATGTTTGGTAGTTCAAGCTTTAAATTAAAAAGGTGGTGGTGGGGTGTCATCAGCCATTTTTCTGCTCTGATTTGCTGGATTCCACTCAAATCCTGCAAGGCGCTATTTCACAGTTTTCCTCTTAACGATGTCCCTCAGACTGTTACAGTAGCTCAGTAACTTTAGGCATTTTGTGACTGCTTGTTTTGAAGGTGAGGCTGCACTGAACAGAATGTGTGTGGATGGAGGGAAGGAAGAAGTCTTGGAACCAATCAGTTGCCACAGAAGAAAGAAAGAAAAACTATTTTTTAATCCACTGTTTCATACTTTCATACTGAGCTCACTAATCGCAGCTGTAGTCACAGGAGACATTTGACTGGCTAATTCTGGTTTAATTCTGGAAATGTGAGAAGAATATTAAATGCTCATGATGTGTAAAATTTTAGCAAAGGATGATTTTATTGACTGGTCTGAGTGGCAAAAAGAATATCTGGTTTGCGCCCTGGAGGAGACTCAAATCCCTTTGTGGTTGCTTCAGGAAGGGCACATGGTGTAAAAATCGGGCAAATTAAATAATGCCTCGTGCTAAAATTAGCAGTAAAGTTAGCAAAAGTAAATAATCAGCGTCTTTCTTTAGACATTTCAACTTTAAAACTGAACTCTACATTTCCTCAAATGTACTCAAATAATACACTGCTGAGTAATTTTGCTTATTATTCATAGTATGTCTTAGCGATTGTAAACCAATAGATAAGGAAACACAGAGAGGATCAAATCAATCAAACCAACATGGAGCAATGGATGGATGTTAAAATGAAACATACCTGAACAAAACTGTCATTAGCAAAATTAGTTCAGATCCTTTGGGCGTCCATGATTTGGGCTTGTTCCAGTGTATCCCAAAGATCATGTTCGGATCTGGGGAGTTTTCGTTGTCCTGTTCCTGACTTTTCCCTAGCGGTTTTAGGAAGTGGGTCCAAGCATATTATCCTGCTTGGAGAGGCTGCTGCCACATAGCCAATTCTGTTTTATTCCTGCTCAGAGGATGGCTTGTTTTTTGGTGGGATATAGCATTCATGCCTTGCTATGGTTATACAGTGGCATTGCTTGTGTTTAAACAGAGCCTTGCTTATTAGTCTAGGAAATTTCCCACGTTACCAAAGTGTGCTACACCGGTCAGGCACAGTACAAGCTGTCCATTTACATTTTCCATCTTTTTGTAGTTAAATGCACTTAAAAACACTCGATGTAACTTTTACTCACAGTTATCCAGGGCTTGATTTCTTCCCATTCCAGCTGGAATAGCATCTGGGACCTCCCACACTGGTATCCAGGACCACTCTGCATCAAAGCTGGGCCCATGCCGGATCCTTCTAATTTTTTTTTATTTTTTTTTGCTACTATGTTAAAGCAACAACAAGATAATAATCATCAGAGACACATTTAGCGGCAGTTTTACAACCATAAAAAGCTTGCACATTTGCGCAGGTGTGGACAACACAACCTGCCTGCCTTTCATAGTGAATGAAATTATAATGAAGATCGAACTGATGTTGTGTGCACATATGTACAAATCTCTTACTTTGGAGAACTGGTACATCCCCCTCCCTCTCTTTGGCCACTGATGGACTCCATAAAGAAAAAGGCATTAAAATACTACTCTATAAATCTTAATGGATTAGCCTAACAGTTGTAGTGTATTGTTTTACATGAGAATGAAATAAAACTATAAAGCTTTGCAGATAAACCCCTACACACCAAGGATTAGTGTAGTACAGCTGTACAGTATGTCTATTATTCACAGCAAGACTTTTGCAATTTGTCTTCATTTTCACTACATCAGGTCAATGGGAGGAAGGAGCAGGAGGATGTGGGAAGATGGATGAAATTAAGAAAAAAATGAGAAAAAGAAAGTGAATCACCCATGGGCACGTTGTCTCAATCATAAACAGCTAGAGGGGGAAAAGAGAAGTGGAGGGAAATTGGGAAATGGGTGTTTGAGTGCAATTGGATAGAGGGAAAACTGCAGAAAAATGGTGGCTACATTTACAAGGATGGAGAGCAGGAGGGGGCAAAGAAAGTGGGGTCTGCGGAGGATGAGATACGGGGGACGGAGTCTGAGAAGAGGGAGGAAAAGGGGGCGGGATGAAGAAGAGGTGTTTGGAGAGAGACTCAGGTGTGCGTGACTGGAAAACGGAGGAAGCTCGGAAGCTCCACAGCGACCAGAGGCAGCTTGACATTGAACTCCACATTATCAGCAGCGTCTTTGCTCCACGGTAGGAACTTGCACACGGGTTATCAAACGGGACCGCGCCAGTGTTGTCGGAGGGGCACGTAGGGTCCTATAGGTAAGGCTTGATATCCAGATTTTGCATGCACATAGTCTGCATTCTGCTCAGACACATATTGTCGCACTTTGTTATAGCCCACTGTTCTTGCAGTATTCCTGAATGGACTTACTTGCACTTACACGTGGCTTACTTATCCTTGAATTACACGGGTTCGCTGTAACCTAGTTAAAGAAAGCAGCGAATTGCGCTGATGTATGGGAGAAACAGGCATGTCACTGAGGCAGAGGACGGCCAGAGAGGCGGTTTTCACCGGCGCGTGTTGTAGCTGTGCTCATTTCAGACCTTGTCTCTGTCATGTTTCGCACCTTTCGATCGCTTGTTCGGTTCTGTGTAGATGATGGACTCTCCCCCCCTCTCTCTTTTTTTCCACATTTTCTTGCGGTTGACGGATGCAGCGCTGCGCCAGTCGATGTTGTTGTCTCTGGATTTGATTTCTCCTTGGAGAGAGGCAGTTTGAGCAGACGCTGTACGTGCGATTAAGCACTTGCAAAGCGTCACATCATTCAATTAATGACTTTAAATTGATGGTACAGGAAGACCAACGAAAACACAAAGGATTAAAAAAGGACATAGATAAATGCACCTGGCTGAAAACTGCGATAGTCTTACTACTAATGGAGACTGCGAGTCCCAGATAAGTGCTGTAAGGTCACATCTTGTTTTGGGGGATTTGTGAGGCGCCTTGTTTCATGTGGCTTTACTGTCTACGCTTTGTTGGGGTGACGGTGCATGTATGACATTTGTACCCCATTCATACCGGGAGCTTGTTGGTGATCCGTGCTCAAAAGCAGGCCTATACACTGACATACCTATTTGCTATCTAATGTCCATATTAGTTATGTCACCGTGGTGCACTCGAGTTACAAAGGTTTAATGCTGTTTGGTGGTTCTTTTACCTAGTGGGTGTACTGGATGTTATAGGTGAAACGTAACATCAAAGAGTGTTTGTGTCTCCAAGCCTTGGTGCTTTTCTTCATTAGAACACCAACTACTTAACTCATCTGTGGCACTGAGATGATTCTAGCGACAAGGCAGCAATGACAAAAATAAATCGTTAGCCTTCTTAAAACCTACAGAAGCACATTGTGTTTAAGTGTTCGTGCAGAAAAAACAAACAAACAAACAAATAAAAAACAACAGCAACAATAATGGCCCTCTCTTTAGCTGGGAATAGGAGGCACATGGAGAGAATCATTGTTACAAGCCCACTCAGCAAAAGCCTTCCCTGCATAAGTGAATGTGCACACAACACAGAAAAGCAATTTGACCATTTCAGATACCAGCGAGTAATTTGAAAAAACACCATTATGCCAGATCATTTTGCCGATCCGTTCCTCGTGAAAATTTATGTTTCATGGTATTATGTTATGTGGTGTGTGTCATTTTTTACAGATTGTTTCCAATACGGCTGACACACGTAGTGGATGATAAAGTATTGCATCTCCCGTTTCTCTTGGTTGTATAAAAGCACCTTGCTAGCACTGAAGTAATTCTTTGTTAGTGTTAGGGTTATGCCTGGTGAACTTTTCATTTCATTTTTCATACAAAATGATTCAAATTAAAGACTTCTGATAACGTTTCAGATTTAAATTTCATATATACCCAAACCCAATACCCAATTCCCCCCAAAATGTTTTAGGGGCGGATATTTTGAGAGCACCTGTCAAATATTAGTTTTCTTTGACCACCAATGTGCTTAAAGAAAAGGCAACAAAACATCTTTTGTGTAGATATCCATTTTTCTCTACACGCGACACATGTCAAGACTTGTATGCTGTTAAATGAACACGATGGAGAAATAAACGCACATCTATTTGTATTTGGCACACTTCATTTGACATGATATGTTTCTCTCTGTGGGATCGTGTGTTGTTAATAACAGCGGTGAACTTACTGATGTACATCTGTCTTAGGATGCTTTCTTCTTCTCCCCTCATTTAACCTGTCAGAATGTGCAGTCAGTGGAGAGCTTTTACAGTCAAACTGCTCAGATGATGGAAAGCGCAACTATAATCTGCTCTGAAAACTCCAGACATCGCCCCCTCGCCCCATCATTAAATGCAAACACAAACGTCTGTGCGTCATACAGGACAAGATAAAGAGAATAAATGCATTTGTCTACAGGCCATGCATCTAAATTTAGTGTAATTCTTAACGCCCCTGTTTAATACGCAGTAAATTAAATGCTTTCTCAACACATAAAGCAGAATGTGAGGCGGGGAGGGGGAGTGTTTGTTACTGCCTGTGTTGTGTGTTTCTGTCTGTGTAAAAGTTGATTTGGAAGGTTTTATAATGCCCGTGTGCACAGTTTGGATGGAGCTAGAGATATAAATGCCTAATGGTGTGTGCAAGATGTTTGTTTAGGGAATAAGGATTTGACTTTCTTTTCAGTTCGGCCAACAAGAGAATGACACAGGGGGGAGGGACAGACAGACACAGTGTATCTTATCTGTCTGACTGGGTGTGCAATGCAGAAGCAGTCATCCGTCCAAGGGAGTGAGAGAAATGATGAAATGAACGTGTTGAAGCGGTGTTGGTGTGGGGTAATGTGTGTCTGCTGTGCAGGGAAATTCTAGGGAGAGATTTTTCTATGAGGATTCTTCATCTTCATCTTTGTGTTAACGTGTCAGTAGAAAGACAAAAGAGGGGAGGGCAAGAAAGAGACAGAGTTGCGTCACTGATGGAGAGGGAGCGCATGTGAGACAGAGCAGAGTTTTGTTTGATTTGTTCATTACTGGAGCAGCAGTTAGCCCTGTTGCCATCCTGACACTGTCACGTTAATTACGTACAGAGAGACTCTGTCCCCTGGTGCCTCTTTTTTTATCGTTTACGCCTTCTTCCTCTATCCCCTACTCTGTCTCTGTCTTCCTCTACCATCTTCAGCATACACTCTGTTTCTTCCTCCTCTTTTCCTCTCCTTGCAGTCTTCCTCAATCTGTCTTTTTTGTTCGCTTTCTTCCTTTTTTCACTGCTCTCCACATTTTTTTCTCTCTCTCTTTCTTCAAACACCAGTCTGCTAACCGCCCGACATCCCTGCCACGACCTTGATCCTGTTTTGCATAAGCAGTGGATGCCATCCTCTGCTGAACTGTCCCAGCTCCCCTGCTGTTTACGGTCAATTAAATTTCTCAGTTGCAGTGAAGGAAAGTATTTGTGCAGCTTGGGGGTTAGGCAAATTACAAGTCTTACCCATTAATGTAGAGGGATGGCTACTTGAAAGTTTACCCGAAGGATGAAACTGATGCCCCCGCATTTGGCTGACTGTTAAACACAGGGCGCTTGGTGTACATCTCTTTGCTAGATATGTCCCATATGCCGTTTTGAATCATCCACTTAGTGGCTAACTTGCCCACGTCTTGCAAAAGGGGATTCTTCACTGTTTCCTAAACTCTGCTCTTCATTAAAGGAATCCTTTCTATAATTTATAATAACAAGACACATGGAATACTCAGTGTTCTTTGCCAGAACAAAAGGAATACAAAATACCCCTGAAAGCACTGCTTTTTGCCAGAAGGATGTATAGCAGACTTAGTACAGTTTGAAAACAATTTAAATTGTAATGATAAAAACACAACAGGGGCTTAGTTTAGAGAGAACACCCAAAATTCACAATTAGAGTAATACCATTAAAGCAGCGAGAGAATTAGCTATAACATGCCCTCAAATTTGATTTGGAGAGAGTCGGGGGGCAGACACTTGAGGATTGACTTGTGGTATTCCGTGTTAATGGTTTTGCTTGGTACTCATCATTGCTTTCAAACAGTGCAGCTAAGCTTCAAGGACCAAAAACATAAAAAGGAATTAAAGAGAAAAAAAGGGATCTCTAATGGGTTTATGTGCACTTGTTGGCATTGTAGTTGTTGTGCACTGTATAAAACAGCTCACCGCAGCTGTGAGGTGTGATGCAGCTGCTGGCAAATGCAATCATCAATATTTTGATTTTATTTGCACAATTTTCATCCATATTAGCGTGAAAATGCATAAATATGACAAAAAGTGAGGTAGAAAATACAATCTTAGGCTCTAATGTCCTTTTTTCTGGACTTTCCAAACAGTATCTGGAGAGAAAAAGCACAACATCACTTAATGTGTTATTCAAAAATGCATTATGCAATCTGAGCTCAAGGGTGCTGAGCCAGCATGTTCAGTGCTGTGAAAAAGTATTTGACCCCTTCCTCATTTCTCACGTTTTTGCTTATCTCACATATATATTTCAGATCATCAAACTAATTTTAATATTAGACAAAGATAACCAGAGTAAATACAAAATATAGTAAATCATGATTAAATTTATGAAGGGAAAAAGTTATCCAATCCTACCCGACTTTGTGTAAAAAAAAAAAAAGTAATTGTCTCCCTCTGTTAAATTATGATCACATACTTTGGAAAGCTGAGTGCAAATTCACAACCCACACCAAGGCCTTTCCAGACATCTATTGGTCTGGAAATGGTTACAAAGCCATTTCTAGGGCTGAATGTTGACTTAACGTCAGCAACCCATAGTGGGAGCCATTATGAACTTGGAATAGTAGTGAGCCTTCCCAGCAGTGGCTGGACGACCTACTTTACTCTAAGAGTGCATCGACAACTCATGCAGGAGGTCACAAAAGAACCCAGAACAACATCTAAAGAACTACAGAACCTGACTTGCTTCAGTTAAAGTCAAACTTAAGGATTTAATAATAAGAAAGACACTGGACAAAATGGCATGACCAAGAATATCACAAAGGCTTGTGTCACATTTATCAAAAAACATCTTGAATATCTCCAAGACCTTTGAAAATATACTGTGGACTGACGAGGCAAAAACTGAACTTTTCTGAAGGTTTGAGTTCTGTTACATCTGCATAAAACTAAAATAATTTGATAAAAGAACACCATACCAGCTGTCAAACACGGTGGGGGTGGTGTAAACGCTTTTCTACTCTCACTAAGCACTCAAAGCGTTTTTTCCAACTCGTACATTCACCCAATCATACCCATTCACACAAGCACTTTATCTAAGGTTTTTAGTTCTTCTTTCTAACATTCACTCGCACTCACACTCCGATGGATGCAGCGGAGGGCAACCACCTGAGCTACAGCCACCCCTAGAGCCACAGTGATGGTCTGGGCCTGGTTTGCTGCTTCAACATCCAGACAACTTGCCATAATTGAAGAAACAATAAATTATGCTCTCTGCCAGAAAACCCTGAAGAAGAATGTCAGGCTTATGTAGCAGGACAATGAGCCAAAACACACGACCAAGTCCACCATTCATTGGGTCAAAAAAACCCCAAACATAACAATTTTTGAGTGGTCAAGTCAAAGTCCAGACCTAAATCCTCTTGAGATGCTTTGGCATGACCTGAAACAGGCCGTTCATGCCTTAAAAGAATCCTGTGCAGAATGAAGAAGAGTGGGTCAAAATTCCTCCACACTTGGTTACAATTCTTGCTGCAGCACAACCTGTTTTTAGGTTTGGAGGGCAATTACTTTTTGATATGGGTAGCTTTGGATAGCTTATTCCTTTTAATAAATCCAATCATATATGTTACAAAGAAATGGTGCTGTTGTAAAGCAAAGAATTGTGTCAGCACAGCTCCTTGGCCTAACCGTTGTTATTTAGTGAAGTATGGTGAGTGTGGAGCAATGTATGTGTAATGTGTTTGCGTGTAAGAAGGCTGTATAACTGATGATGATTCAGACCTCTTGGGTGAAATAAACAGTTCGGACAACTACTCTCATGATGTGAAGCATTCTTCACTTTAACACAGTGCTTCCTGGTACAGTGAAAATCTGCTATTTCTGTCCTTCTTCTGTGCAGTTTTCACACTTTGCAAAACTATCAATTCAGCCCAGGTTGGACCATTGTTGCCACCCTTGATGTACTTTTATTAAACCACATGTTTTATGAATATAAATTAAAGACCCAGGTTGTTGTACGTCATGCTAAATTTCTAGCTAAATTTTATGCTCATGGCTTTATATAAACATGTCTGTCTGGCACTGATTCCTTTGCCTTATAATTTGACGTGCCTGGAGTTGTTACCCTAAATGGGATATAACCAAAATTTTCTTTCAAATTTCCCAGGTTGCACTGCTGCACCTATACCAGCCATTGCAGTGATGGTCCCACGCTGAAATCCAGACAGAGCCAAAACAAGTCAGGAGAAAGGATCGTTCTGAGATCTTCAGTTTTCGAAAACTCCTCCGCGCCACAAGCTCATGCCATGGCCAGGAAAACAGTTTCTCGGACAAGTAGTTCCCTGTGACGGATCCACAATACAAAGTTGAGGTCTGCTTCTCCTTAGTAACCCGGAAAGACCAAGATGATGTTTTGGCTGCTGCTAGTTCTGTCCATTTGGCTGGGTCGCGATCAAGCCGACTCTGCCCAGTCCAGTGAACGGCGAGTTGTAGCACACATGCCTGGTGACATCATCATCGGCGCATTGTTCTCTGTCCATCACCAGCCTCCTGCTGATAAGGTAAACCGAGGTGGTTGTGTGGTTAATACTGGTATAAATGAATCATCTGTGGCTAAAATGATCACGTTTTACTTCCACTGACCTTGTGTAATTATCGCTGGATTTCAAAGAAACACAATGAAATGATATAGAAATTATTACTTTTAACACGGAGACAGAAAATTGCTGCATTTTGTCCAATCTCTTCCACCAAAGGTTATAATGTTGCTTTGGTTCTGAGACCCAAAGAATGCTTTCAGTTTGTAGAATGGGTAGCTCTCTGTGAGTCCATCGACATTTAAGTTCCATTAGCTGCCCCAGGAACCAGAAGTCACCCACTGACATTTAAGCTTTTTCCATCTCATTAAGGATAATTGCAAACAGGAAAAATCCGAACAAGGCAGCAATGTGAATACAAAACCAATATTATTCCAACAGTGAAGCACCTGTGTATTAAAAAGCATGGTCTCCTACTTTTGTATGGGTAAAAAAAAACCTGTTTTATAATCTAAATATCACTTCACTTTGGCTTGATTCCTATTTCTTTTGCGTTGTCTGATCAGGTGCATGAACGCAAGTGTGGTGCGGTGCGAGAGCAGTATGGCATCCAGAGGGTGGAGGCCATGATGCATACACTGGACCGCATTAATGCTGACCCGCACATCCTTCCCAACATCAGCCTGGGCTGTGAGATCAGGGACTCCTGCTGGCACTCGGCTGTGGCTCTGGAGCAGAGCATCGAGTTCATACGGGACTCGCTGGTCTCCTCTGATGAGGCTGAGGAGTGGGGCGGCGGAACTTCTTGGGGAGGCGGAGGAGGGACCCTGAAGTGCTCAGACCCCTCTGCCACTCCAATGCGGGGGAAGAAACCTATTGTGGGTTTAATTGGACCTGGGTCAAGCTCAGTGGCCATTCAGGTCCAGAACCTGCTACAGCTATTCAACATACCACAGATTGCCTACTCTGCCACCAGTATGGACCTCAGCGACAAGGTGAGCTCTGTTCCTGGTAGACGAATGCTACTGAAGCTCTATAGTGGCACACAAATAAATATTATATAAGAATCAATTACAGAGAAAATCTATTACTGCCACTTTTACTTTAAATTAATTATGCAAAGTTATTCATTACTACATTCAACTACCGAGTTGAATGCCCAGCATGCTCCTGCAAAACGCAGCTTGACGCTCTTTTTGTTTCTATTGTTTCAGAGCCTTTACAAATACTTTATGCGGGTGGTGCCTTCAGATGCCCAGCAGGCAAGAGCTATGGTGGACATTGTCAAGAGATACAACTGGAGCTACGTGTCTGCAATACACACAGAAGGTACAGTCACCCACGCAGGCTCTTATGTTTTTCTTTTGTCCTTTTCTCTCTTTTTCTCTGTGTGTTTGCCTCATTATACTGTGTTCTTGGCTCCTCTTTATATTTATTTGCCTGAAATGCCTTCAAATGCAACCATGTCCAAGCTGAAAGACATCTGAAATCTGTGATGCCTCAATAAAAAAATACCAAAAAAACAAACTTTCTCATAAATTCCAGCTAAAAAGAAAAAGCAGGAAAACTGTCTTTGAAACAAGGCAAGGAGTTTTATCAGTGCAAGGATGTAAAGGAAGAGGGGAGAGGGAAATACAACTGACGAGATAAGCCACGGCGTAGCAACGCTGGAGCAGAGAGCGAGGGAGAAGTGGTTATTAAAGAGATGAGTTTTCAGGTTATGAAAGAAAATGTGATAAAAATGGAATTACTGAAGATGGGCTAAAGCTGCCTCTATGCCAAGGAGCTGATGGAGAGTAGATCAGAAGGTGATGACCGGAGGACAGAGGGGTCATGAGAACTAAAAATTATGCCAGAGATTGAACTCTCAAAATAAATGCCTCCATCCTGAGTGGAAAATAACAAGGGAAAAGCACGTGAAAACCTGGAGGAGGATTGTGTAGTACAGACAGAGAGAATACTTGCAGGATTTGTGTGACTCATTCATTCACTCTCTCACCCTGAAGTTAGCAGTGAGTTGAGTCACTTGGTTCACTGGTGGAAGGTGCTGAAGATGGTGCAACAGCTACATGAACTGCAGGACAATGAGTACCTCTGTGCCCGTTGAGAGAACAGCTATTGAACCTGAAAGTGTACGATAAAGAGCGATAAACACACACACAAACTCACATGTCAAGGACTGTTGATCCGCGCCTCTGGCTTTGCCTCCAGCTGCTGCAAGAGCTTTTGAATATAGGTGTAATAGTTGTGTGTGCACGTGTGTGTGTTAGCAGTGTGCAATTATCTAAGACTATATATGTGTATATGGAAATAGGTTTGTTTATATGAGAGAAATAAGTTTATGTGTGTGTGTGAAAAACAGCAGATCTGTTCATTTGAAGAAATAAGGCTGCTGAGTGTTTTGTACCCTGAGATTTGCTAATAGGAGTGCCACAAGTCAGCACGAAGTAATTTGCGATACTGCGCCCAAATGACTTTCATACACTATAAATTTCTCTCACAAACGCTTTCACTGTAGAGCTGTGTGATAATAAATGTTTAGTTAAAACTGATTGAGCGTGAGTAAGCATATGACTCATTGAACCCTGGTAACATAGATTGATTCTAGTAAAACCTTGTGATATCAAGTCCTTATTTGCTTTAATTCTCCCCCAGTGAAACTGAAACTGGTTGGATCCCTGGCTGTTCTACATGCTTAATATCCTTGTGCAAGATGTCTTAGAAAGCACTAAAGCACAGAAAAAAGTGCTCGTTTGGCTGTGAATGGATGAATAAGGAACATCGAGTAGAAAATCCAACAAACATCGCAAACATTGATCAAACCTCCAAACTGCCTACATCCTGGATTTATCTAGAATCGAATGAATGGACTAACATAAACACACTTCACAGAACCTCACTTGTGTTCCACAGGACTCAAAAGATATTCTTCTGGCATCCTGGTGCCACCAGTGTCATGACTCTTCTGGCAGCACACATGAAATGTGCACAAATTATCAACATTTCTACAGAAATGTGTGCCTGAGAGAGTATTTGTCTTAGCTTAAATGTGTGGAAAATACTGCTCTTTTCAATTACAAAGATGCAGCTTAACCTTGAAATAGGTTTTCAAGGTTAGATTCTGCCTTGTCAAATGCAAAACATGACAAAAACGATTAGTGTGAGAGAGAGAAGAAAGGCAATGGATGGAAAAGGAGTGGAGGACTGAAGGGAGAGGACTTCTAAGGTGGGGGTGGGGAGAAAACTGCAGGGAAAAATAGGGGAAATGAAGGATTTATTATTTTTTTACAAAAAGAACCAAGATAAATTGGGAATAGGGAACAAGAAGGGAAGAGAGAATGCAGGGAACCGATGATAATAACGCCGGAAAACGACAGAAGACAGTGCACAAGGTGTGGGTCTGTGTGTATTAGGACGTGGAGTGCTTGCAGTAGATAAGAGAGCGTACAGGAGCTGAAGATTCAGAATAAGATTGGTGGTGGTGCTGCTGCTGCTGGTGGGGGGTGTTACAGAGACTCATTAATTCTCTGCATTAAAATTTTGCATCTGGAGGCAAAAGACGGGGGGAAAGTGATATGCAAGATACTGGAATACATGGAATATCAGAGAGAGAGGATATAAGGTACACGCATGTAATATGTTGGTTTTATTACTGTTTCTTGGTTGTGCAACCAGACTGTCTGGGCCTGACAGAATATCTTTTCAGTTGTGACTGCATTAAAGGGTTGTGGGAGAGTGCTTGGTTCGAGAGTTCTTACGTCCATCTCAAGCATTGATTTTAGCAAATTAACAGGTTCTCTCTGTAACACAGTACCTCAAAAGCCATTTTAGATTGATCACATAGGTCACTGCTATTAATAGAGAATTAGTAGAACATTATTATCTAGTCAGCCTTCCTTTGGTAACTTTAACCACTGATGCTGGAGTATGAAATATGGCAGAAACTGTAGATGTGCAATGTAAGACCTCAGATATACCGAGTTCCAAAACATTTGATAAAATAGCTTTAAGAAAATTGAAAGGTCAGTTGGAGTGTTTGGTGATGCATTTATTTTAAAGAAATATTTCATAAATGACCTTTAATGTAGCTGATGTCTGTGGGACAATGGTAGAAGCACTGGCAGTTCTTGGAATAAAGCCTTTTTAGAGCACCTTGGGGAGACCTGCTTATAGCCAAAGATGCTTATCTGCAACACTAAATGCTGTGGAGGGAAAAGGACGCACTATTTACCGTCAGCATTTTCACCATTCGCTATTGATCACATGAGTTTCTACCACACGGTATCACGCGATGATCACAATATGTTGCAAGTCCGATAATTCGCACGCTGTTCAATGTGTGACTTTAATCACCCTGAATCATTATTATCATTCTCCACCACACTGAGTTGACCATTTCTTTGTTTCACTCTTTCTCTGTGGCCTTCATCTCCCATTTCTCTCTGTGTTCCTCTGTTCACCTCAATCCAATTCAGCTGAATGGGTTTTATTGGAACGATATTTGACATGTGTCACACCGGCACGCTGAAACTGAAGTTGATCAATGTCTCAATAAATCAAGATGTCAACCTTCCCTCCACCTCTTGCTCTGTGTCCACACTCCCGTTTTGTCTTTTCTCATTTCTTTCTCCTGTTTGTCTTTATTGGCTCATTTGATCCTAGCACTGCAGATTCTCCCTCCGCCTTTCATCCTCTGTGTTTTGTCTCCGTCTCTGTTCTCGTTGTCCTCCTTTCTGCCATTGTTTCTCTCACTCAGACTCTGGAACAAAACATGCTCCTTGTCTATTTAACTCCTGTGCCTTTTTAAGATTGAGGAAGAGGAAAGTAGGAGGGTTTAGAGAGGGCAGTGTAGAGGAAGTTTTTTTGAATGGACAAGAAGCAACAAAAAAAAAGAAAAGTGTTGCGTAAGGGTGAGGATTCAAATAAGGACAGTTTCTGGATGGGTCCCCAAACAATAACAGTGGCTTGTGGTTTAATGAGCATGGGGTCACAAGACTGCATTTACTCAAACTGGTTTGTCCTCAGGTTTCAGAACTCATGTTCAGGGAATCAATTTAATGGCTTCTGTTAGGACAGACTGTAGTTTGCCAAACATCCTTACCAGGCGCTATGAAGAGGGACTAACTACATGGTCATTGAAGGGGAAACATGTCTGACCTATTGTTATGCTTTTAATGGGAATTAATGATTGTTGGTATGCAACAAAATGAAGCTGTGTATAAGGAAAAAGAGTCATAGCATTTTCACTGACCATAGGCAGACCTGCAGACCCAGATTCCTGATGAGAACAGTGTCTCTACCTTCCTCAGTCCATTTTAAATGAGCTTTAGCTCTAAGAGGACACCAGTGTTCCTGGTTCATGTTCATATGTGGTTCCTTCTTTGCATTATAGAGCTTTAACCTGCATTGTGGATGCCACAGTGATTGTGTTCAGACAGTGTTCCATAACAGAATCATGCCTGTTTTTAATGCAGTGCTGCCTGAGGGCAGCACTGCATTGAGCATTAAATACTGATTTTTTTGTGCACAGAGATTTCTTCAGATTCCTGGAATCTTTTGATGATATTATATGCTGTAGATGATGAGATATTATAGGTTTGTACAGTTTTATATGGAAGAATATTATTCACAGTAGGCACATCTGTTTGCAGATTGATGATCCTCTGCTTGTCTTTACTTCCGAGAAACAACACCTCTAAGAGGCTTTTTTTTTTTATATACCTGATCATGTTACTGAACTGTTGAAGGTTACCACAAAAATATATATATTTTTTTTACTTTATAAAACTTTTTGTTGCCGTGTCCAAATTTGATGTGTTACTGCTATCAAACATTTTTTTAATTCAATACTAAAATGTCTCATTTTGAATGTTTTCTCTGTTCTGCTGTTTATGAGTTTTCACATGATTTTGGACATTTGAAATTTTTTGAAACTGGGTTTGTGTGACATTGAATCTTTTTGGTGTGCATTTCCTGCAGTGGTAACACCTCAAATCTCAGATGTTTCTCCACAACCGAACATACCAGTTCTGTGTTAGGTTCAATTTAAAACCATATCACTTTTGCAAAAAGTGAAAAACCTACAGTGTGATTTACAGGGCTCCAGTTTTTGTATTGTCATTAAACTCACACAGGCTTATTCATTCATTACAATTATATTGAAATAGATGCATTAAGCTCCATCACTTCACCAAAAGTGATGCCAGACTGGGGAACCAAAATGTATGCAAGTGTTTGCCAGGAAGTTCCCCTGAAAGACAAACGAATTTGGGAACAAGTACCGAGGAAGAGGAGACCCCTACCAGTTGTAGCTCTTGTATGCGTGTGGGCTGGTTTTTGTTTGGGAATGGTGGGAGCAAAAGTGTTTGTTTGACAGCGTGTTAGCATTGTTGAGTAGAACACAGAGAGTGAGAGGCAGAAAAAGAGAGATAAAGAGAACCACGGCAACTTTACTGAAAGAGAAAAAGAGAGAGCGAGCGAGATGTCTCACACATAAATCCCTGTTGAGCCCTGAGTGAAGTAGGTTACAAGCTTTATCGATTTTGATGATGGTAACTGTGTGTGCGTGTGTTCGTGTGTGTGCTCGTGCGTGTGAGAGAGAGAAAGGATGGTCTGCACCATCTGTCTCCCACTCCTCTCACTGAGACACTAATTACAGGACTTTACACTTCACTCCACCACACTGACTGGTCTGACTGTAGAC
>VUQR01023504.1:68005-78608 GCA_015108515.1 Hemichromis elongatus | reverse complement strand
GGGGGGGGTAATTCTGTGATTTCAATATGATTGCAGCTGTCAGCCGGTGTTCTTGAAGTAGATATCGGCAAGATCTGCAAATGACAAAGCTACATTTTTAGGGTTTGCTTTTATTTCAGTGCCCCAAAAAGATGACTTTAGAAAGAGTCACACCGGCTTCATAATATGTTTAGTACTGCTGTTATGGAGGTTGTAACATGTGCTAGAGATCATGACATGAAGAAGATTTAAAAATAGATTAAACTTATGCATAAATATGTTCATACATGACAGTTGGAACAGTTGTAAACAGTATAAAGCACTCATAAATGTCTATTTTATAAATCTTGGCCAAGCCTGTGTTTTAAAATTAAGGAGTGCGCGCTCAATGGCTAGTGTGTTAGTGTGTTGTGCTAGTGTGTTGCACAGTGTGTTGTCAGTCACTAGCTACTTAAGCATTTCTTTATCTTAGTAGCTATCTCGAGGCTTTTATACTGTCTTTTATACTGTCCTGCAATCCTGAAGTGGATAAGTAGACAAAAAGAATGGATGCTATGTTGCTATGTTGTTGCTATGTTGTGTATGTCTTGCTGGTTAACATTCATGCACGCTCCATATAGTAGCAATGGTATGAGATCGTCTTAAAGCCTTGATAGAGTCCATATGGAACAGTTACTGTGGACAAAGGTTTATTTTGGCTCTACTGATGTCTACAGTCCTAAAGTGTAAATGGAGAACCATGATAATGGCAATAAGGACGTATCAGCAAAAGGCTAATCTCACCCAATAATATTGGTTAGGCTCCAATCTTATTCAAGCATATATCATGAGCTTATGTTCGTCTGAGCTCTCGTATTTTACACATGTATGTTAGGCATTGGTGTCCACACAAGAGTACAAAGCTCTACTGCATCTTTGTTTCTGGGGATTACACAAGTCACTGGCAGCACAGAGCGATTCCTCTCACTGAGACGAGCGTCACTTTGAATTTCTAGTCGTGGATAGCGAGGCCGGCCCTGAGGCGAGCCTCTGTAAATGCACGCTCGATGTGTACAGCGAAACTTCTCCTTGTAATTATACACAGTGGGTGTGTTTGTTTGGCTGTTTTTGTTATTTCGGTGCTGCAAAAAAACGAAAGCGAACGATATCTCGCTTTACTTTTAATCATTATTTTTTTATTTGTTTCTTTGAGGTTGGCGGGGAGGGGAGGCGACGGTGGCTGTATACGTTTCATTAGAGCGGAGGACAAGTGGTTTTGGATATGCTCTGATGCACTGAAACACAAATTAACCTTGACATTTTGAGTTTAGTTCCTCAGGATTCAATGAATCATAATCACATTTGCCAACCAGGGTTCGAGCGAAGCTGTGCCTTTTTTTTTCTGCGCCGCCTGCCTCGCTAACATCTGACCCAAAAACCTATGTGTGTCTCCATGTGGGTGTCTGTGTGAGTGTTTGGGTCTGCACATGTGCACTTGATCCTCCACACTTGGCGATTGGTCAGGTTTCCCAGGCTGGCGAATAGCTGCAGAGCATGACAGAGTGAGGAGTGTTGCAGCTGTGTGCACCGGCAACAGCTGTTGGGACAGGGAAATAAAAACAGGAGAGGGAGTAGAGGGGTTGGGGAGAGAGAGACAGAGAAGATGAAATACACAAGAGGGAAGATTTCACCATTGAGGTACCAAAGTGTTTTAATTTGCTTGCAGAAAATAAAGACGAGGGCCTCAGTACATCACTCACACAATTGTGCAAGGCACAAGAACATCCCAGGCGTCAAGGTTGCCTCCACACGATGGGTTTCGAGTTTAGCGTAATGTGTAGGTTTCACTGGATTTCTTTGAAATGAAAAGCTAAAACATCTGCAAAAAACATGAAAAGAAACAAATGAATATGAAGAAGTCACAGTGTTTCTGTTTCCATTTAAACAGTGGGAGGTAAGGGAAAAATTCAATCAAAGCTGAAGAGAGGGGCTGGAGGAATTTTTTAAAACTCCGGGGTAAGGCCGCACTCAGCATGTGGGGCTGGGAATCCCCCTCTCTCTGAGGAAATGGTTTAACCCATTTATGACTTGCTGAGCTTTGAGTCTCACTGAGCTTCTTTCCTTACTCACTGTTTCAGGCTCACCGGCTCACGCCGTTGTGTAAAATCGTAACAAAGTATCCGAGGCGAGTAAATACGCTTTTTGGCTTCACTCCCCAAAGATGGAGCCTGTTGCCTCACTTGTGGAGTGAATGGAAATTTGCGAGGAAGCAGTGAAACGGCGGAAGTCATCAGCATGGTGAGGAGAAGTTGATGGCTACGGTCTGATGGCGACAGCCCTGTTACTGTTTTTCTGTCATCTATCCACACAATGTATATCAGAGGTTTCTGATATATAAAAATATGAGATTAAATATGGCGTGGAAGACCCCACTGTGGATCATGTTTATTATCAGCATGCTTGAATAACATAATTTCCACAAATGTGGAAAGCCTGGAACTATCCAGTTTTTACGTGAGCAATTGGAATTGGTACTTTTTAAGGCCTTTACACACCTTTAAGGATTCATTAAAAAGTGCAGATGGGCCACAAGATTAAAATGCCTCACAGGCACAGTGGGTAACTTGTTATGGTGCCGTGTTCTGTTGGGAAACCTGGCATTCATGTGGATGCCACCTGAAGTCATAAATCAAAAAGCAAATTAAACACCCCGCCTCAGTGTGTCTCAAAAATACTGCAAAAACTGCACGAGGTATACACCATCCAAATGGAGCAGGATACGCTGGGACAGGCCTGATCCATGGAAGACCCGCCCAGCATCCCAACCCCAAAGGATCCAGTGGCTCACCACCACCTCGAGGGGTCAGAGCTTATTTAAAGGCATTTAGGGGACCCACACCTTTCTAGACAGGTGTGAGTTAAAAAAAAAAAGGTTTTATTTTTATTTATTTATTGTTGTGGCTGATCACTGGAAAATCAGTAGAAACCGAAGATAATTCGACTTGAACTCTAAGTGAATAATTAAAAAGAGATGTAAATAAAATGAAAGCCAGATTGCACGGCAATATGTACCGCCTCACCCGGTGTTTCGTAATCACCGTTCTCTAACCTGCCATTTCATTGGTATGTGAGGATTTTATCTGTAGCGCTTCCGTTATATAGTGTACCAGTGAAACTCCAGCACCAGATATTCTGTGCAGCTAACAAGACCAAGTGTTCCCTGTATTCTCTTTGTGTTTTGGACGTAGACGCATTAGCACTAAGACTCTCCATTTCCTCTGCAGTTTTCACCTGGATCTCGTCACCACATTGTGGGGAAACATGAAACGCATTTAAAGTTATACCATTGATTTATCCCCCAGTAGGAACCAGCACGAGTGCTGTTACTTGTTTATAATTTGGTTTATTTCACAGGAAGCTAGTGAAAAGAAGCAAGTGTAGGTGTGATAACACCTTTAGACTTGATTAAATGTTAGAGTTGCAGCAGTTTTAACAGCTGCAGTCAGCAAAAATCAATCCTTTTTTGATTTGTTGCATTTTCGATTAATAAATCTTTCTGGAGTTTAAGATGATGCCTGGAAAATGTGCCCAACTATGATCTAAAACATTAAATTATCTCATTTAAGGCTGGAAATGTAAAAAACAAACTGTTTAGATAGAACAGATATTAAACAGCCCATCAAAGCAGATTCACTTCTTCTGTAAGTCTTTATCTTTACTTTCTAACAGGAAAGAAGCTTGTTTTTTTTTCTTCTTTGCTGATAAAGTGCGGCTGGGTGTGGCTCTCCATCAGCTGCCTGTCATCTGCTGGGTAGAGCACCATTACTGCAGGTGCCTCAGAGGAGATGCACTGCAGCGTATGACTGGATGCATAGCTGATCTGTCAGATACATGGATGTCTAAGTACTCAGGCTCTGTTTCAGGTTTTCCTTCAGCCTGCTCTAAGTCTACATCTGCATCTGGAAAAAAAAAAAACATTTGCAGGAGGTTCAGTTTATTGCAATGAGCCAACTGCAGTGCTGTTTTTTGTAGACCAAGTACAACCCAGCTAAGAATGCTCACAGCTACAAAATAATTGGATTTTCTTTAAATGTTATTAAAGTAATTCATTAAAAATACACTTCATTTGAATCACCATACCTTGTAGGTAGCTGGTGTATCTGGCTTTATCACAGACATAATATCACAAATCTTGACTTTTAGTATCCAGCTGTGCTATAAACTAGGACTGTAACTAATGAGTATACAGAGTACTTGACCTGCTGTAAATCCACAGATTTGACAAACTCAAACCAAAAATAATTGGACTGGCAATATTCATTTTTAATCAACTAACAGCTCGACATGATGATTAATCCAGGTGGAAACTTCCACTGTTGTATCTTTTCGTCACTACAATCTGCAATCTGAAAAAAGCCACTTCCTTAATGAATGCTGGATGTTTAAATGTGTTGGAAAGTAAATATCTACATTTCAGTGACTCAAAATATCCAAGGAAATAATGGTGTACGAGCTTAAACCTTTTTAAAAAAATGAGTCTCTCATCAGGAGCATGTTATTACACACCTCCTTAATTTGTCTTGTTTTACATACACTTACATTTACTTATACATGTGAAGCTATTTATAGCCGGGGCCCCTGCTCTGTAAAGTGGACGAACTACAAAGCTGTCAGAAGGAATAGGCTCATGCAAAGCTGGCTCACCGGCCTTCCGGCTATTCAAACTGGAATGTTAGTCTTGTCTGCCGCGACCTTTCTCAGCACAGGAAGTGAAGCAGCAAAAGCCTGCCACGTTTCTATGGGGAACTTTCTTTACAGTCAGAGCTGTGCTTATCTGCTGTGACCTTTCCAGACAGAAGAAGTGGAAGCTCTGCCACTGATAGCAGTAACAGGAACCCAACTCTGTCACTGTATTTCATGGAGAAGTTGCATGAAAGCGCTGATGGAACTCCTCCTGTAAAGGTTTTCACAAAAGTGCTTCAACACACCAACATGTAGGTGACTTTCTGCACTAGAAGCACTTTTTCTTTTTCTTTCTTCAACACAAAGGTGACACTGTTACTGTTGTTAATGTTAATGAATATGTTAGCAGAGCAGCCAACTGTGCCTGCTAGCTAAAGTTAAGCTAAAAATAAGCCATAACCCTGAGACAGTATCTGGGTCATGTTCTTTGATGCTCGCACTTGTGTGGACTGGTGCAGTGACTGTACTGCTGCTGCTGGTGAATCTCCGAGGATCCTTTCATCCATCAGCAAAAAGATTTAGGTTTTTCTTTTGAATTTGAAGAGCTTTTGACATGGATGACATTTGCTTCCATTTGTTGCCTTCACTTTTACACCGTTGTCACCAGAACAAGACTGACAACTTTAACTCTACTGGAGATTGAATCTCTAGTCGCAGTTTACCTCACTGCTTTTATCGATCTTTTTTTTTTGCGTTTTTTTTTGCGTTTGATTGGAGTTTAACTGGTCATTTTAACTAACAATATAAAAGATAAGATCGCTGTCTGTGCTAAAAAAAATATTGATTTTTTTTTTTAGTTTTGACCAAAAATAAAAGTAGTTACAAAAATAAAAGTCTCATTCATTCAAATAATTGATCATTAAGGGAAATGTGCTTGATACAGATTTAATTTATACCAATCAAGTAAACCAAATTTGATCAGATGCTATTAAATGAAATGTATCCATTTTACTTACATGGGAAATTTAGATGTAATCAAATTCCTTAAAGTCAGTTTTTGACTTTAAGTCGGCTTTTTGAACGTACAGTATTCAGACAGAAAGTGGTTTATTCAAGATTCTTTAGTGTCATTGTAAAAGAAATTTACAATGTAATTAAGTTGCACTCAAGAGTTGTACTCAGTGAATCTGAAAATAAAAATAAGTTATAAAAATAAATAATAACCGTATATGATCAGTATCATAATTGTCAGCAATTATTTAATGTATGATGTATAATGTGTTGTTATCATTTAAATTGTTTGAAATGTTTTTTCCCTTTGATCACATTCTCACATTTGTCAGAGATCTTCATTGTAAAATATTTGACGAATTTCAGCTCTTTATCGTTTTAGTTTAAAAAAAAACACACATTTTTCTAGCACAAAACTGATTTGACCCCACAGGTGATAATTGGTAAGTGCCTTCAGTAAATTCCTCTCATTCGCTGATATCAGTCAACCGGGGGTGTGGGGGGCGGGCCATTGTGGCCGAGATATTGGTTGACCCAAAACTTAAAAACCTTGGCGTGATTGCCACGTAATCCTTCAGCCTGAGATGGCACAGAGGAAACAGAGAGGGAATTAAGTTCAGGACTGATCAGGATAAAGAGGGGAAAAAAACCCCTACAGCTTGCTGCTCTTAGTTATAGTTTTTCAGATGTAATTGTGTATCAGTCCCTTTGTGCCTTTAAGTATGTATTTTACATTTCTGTTAAAAGTTTTTTTTTTGTTTTTTTTTTACAAAGTAATTCATCTGAAATTGCTTAAGTACTTGTATCAGTTAATCTGTGGGAAAAAAAGGTGGTTCCTTGTTTGTGTGTGTGCCGCGAACAGTCCACAGTGGGCCCTTATACTGGTTTGAAGTTTAGGGCACATCTGGGCGCCGCACCGTTAAACAGACCCAGCCCCACAATGGAGCCATGTTCACACTGTTGGTGTGGGACTGTGGTGGGGGAAGCGTTGTATCTGTGTTTTGGCTTTTTGTCCACATGTAAACAGTGTTTGGGATCACTGAAAAAAAAAAACTCTTTCCAACTCCATTTCTGTGTTTATAGGGATTTCAAGTTGCAACATCAAAGGTGTGCAGCTCCTCTTGATTTTTTTGTAAACATCAGACTCTACCACTTTCTTGTTTTTATACTTTTGATTGGCTAATATTTCTGTCTGGTTAGGCTCATGTTGCCTCCTTGACAGTGCTTAAGATGCTTTCATGTGGACTGAGATATTTTTCAAAAACCAGGGCATGATGGGTGTTCACTAGTAAATTCATTATTCTGAAGTGAGTAACCAAATACACTCAGGTTGAAATTAATAGACCCATGAGTGGCCTGCTTATGTAAAATCTTGTCTTGAGTCGTCTTTTAATGCCTGTGAGGAGGATTTTTGACATTTTAGGGTGGATTAAACTATATTTAAATTCCCCATTTGTTCCTCTGGCTCAGCTAAATGTCTGAGACGTCACATGTAAATCCAGACAGTAGCATCAGCTGTGTTTGTCTCACTTATGCATGTATATAAAAACCCATCTTAGTTAACAAATTGCCTGATTTTATTTTTTTGGTTTTGTGTCTGCTGGCTCCTGAAAAGGATGTTATATAATACACTCAGCTACAGTGTGTATGTGGTGTTAGGTGGATGGATGCGGGCGTGCAGACAGTGCAAACAGATGGCTTGTCGAGAGCATTAGCTCTGCCTGTGTGCCGTGTCAAACTGTAGATGGTACATTTCCGAAAGTGAGTAACAAAAGAAACGAGCCTTTGTATTGTAAATGAGTGCACTGGGGCAGCATTTGGTATGGACCAAAATGTCTGTAGCACTAAAGATTGAAACCTGCCATGTACTGAAATCTGACATGGAGCGACTGGTCGGGCTTAAAGTTCTCTGCAATCGCATTTTTATTTTTTAATTTATTTTTTTATAGATATGATAAGGTCTCAGAATAGTCAGGTTTTGGCATAGGCTATGGGTTTGGCAAAGTCCTCAATTATTATTTTCACTGACATTAAAGATGGATCCCAGAGAGCCCAGACAGTCTCCATGCATGCTATAAACAGGTTGCATCGGGTTCCAGTTAGTACAGTTAGTACAAAATAAATCAAAGCATAATTTTAATATTTAAATATAGCTTCATTTAAATATCTCCACCTGTTTGAAATGAGGTTTAACCTTTACTTCTTCTTTTTCTTGCCCTTCCTTTTTTCCATTCCTCTTCTGCTCCCCCTTAGTGTAATACACTACAAAGGGTTTGAACTACTTTACCCCCTTCATTAGTTTGTATTAGTTTCAGTCAGACTTGAATAAAAGAAAAAACATCAACTTAATCTCTTGTATGCGCTTCTCTTTTCCTGTACCGTGTCATTTGTCTTCTCAGAGTCAGACTGTGAGGCTCAGTTGTTCTTACTGTGAGTATCTGCGGATGCAAGCGATAAGAAGGCCAAATGTAATTTGGAAGCTGAGGTTGTGCGGTTGCTTGTCAGCGTGAGGAGGCTGTTGTAAGACTTAGAATGAAGGTGTTTTGCAGTTTATTAGATTGATTAGGTCTCATTGTGGACAGATATCCCTTTGTGTTTGTTCCTCTGTTCTCAGTTACAGTCTCGCTGAAAAACTAATAGACACACGATAGACACAAGAATCAATTTTTCTATGATCCAGCCAAGAAAATACGTCACGACCGACAAGTGGCAAGTGATGAGATGTTATTAATATCCTTGCTTACTTCACCTTCACCTTGCTTAATGTTTCCTGTGTGTTATATCGGTCCTATTTCCGTGACTGCCAGTGATCTCCATCCTAGCAAAGCTCAGCAACCACGGGGCTAAAGCTAAACTCTAGAAGGAAAAACTGCAGGAAAAGCTCTCTTTTAGGAAAATTTATCGCTTTTCTTCTTTTTTGCGGAGGTTTGTAAGTAAATGACATTATGTTGAAATCCTCTGTCGTTGAGGATTTATAAAAATAGTCATTCCCTAAATATTCAGAGTCCCATGGGTAAATACAGATGTGATAGTACCACTGTTACTGTTGCCCTGATTATTATTGGTTATTCTGTTCTGATACTGATAACTTGGCTTTGCGTACCTTAATTATCTCACTTACTTGGATTTCAGCTTAACGTGAGAGTCTTGTTTTGTTCTTGTTGGGTTTTTTTAATCTTTGCTAAGTTTCTCCTCTCCCTGCGCTCAGTTTGACTGTCAGCCACACATTTCAGTGACTTTACAAAACTCATAATGTTATTACATAATGTATTACCATCAAGCCTTAAACTGAACATAATTAGAGTTGGAGTGAAAAAGCAAGCAAGAGAAAGAGTTGGTGTAGAACCTTTTAGGGTTTGTGCTTAAGTAAAAAAAATATTTAACACAAAAAGTGTGACAAACACAAGAAGAAAAGCTGCTGTGTTAAAATCCTGCCAAACTGATGTTAGCTTCTTTCACGCAGCATCTGCCCTCTTATGAGTGCTTGTGTGACCCATGGCGTCGTAAACACAGAAAAACTTTGAAGAGAACAGACTTGGCAACATTATCTGATCCAGCTTTTTCAGTCAGGATCAGACTGATATCCGAGCCAAATACTGGAGTGATGCGGCTTAGTCACCATTGCCTCGATTTACAATTTGCATCAATTCGCCATTACAGACTTTCTAGTTCCCAGAAATATTTTGATGCTGCTGCAATTATTCACACTCTCACATTCTTAATATGACAGTAGGTGTCATATATGTGCATTTATTTAATCACTTTTACATTTAAAGTCTTTTAGTTTTCTCCCATCTACAGATTTGAGCTCAGCTAAACTGTCATGAGTACACACAGTCATATTTCCAAGGTCGGAGGATCTGTCACGCGACTGTAGTGTTTCATGATGGGTTTCATGCCTCTCTTTCTCCCCCTCTCTCTCTCTCTCCCCCTGTTCCTAGGTCTCCACCTTTATTGATTTCCACATAGCACTAGCTTGCATCTTGAACAAAGGCCCCTTCATTATGTTATCTGTGACATGTTTCTGTCTGATAACTCTGACTAAAAGCCTCTCTTTAGAGCCAAAATGGCCACCACCTAGGTAGTGGAGCAGTTGTGAGTGTTCTTTTGAATGTGGTGTATTGCCTCTCAGTGTGTTGACCTACATTTTATATAACCAATCTTTACTGATTATTATGAGGTGCTGCTTTATAATGCCAACAAGTGAAAGGCGAGTTTTCCACACCTTTGTTCACTATGGACCTCTAGCTCTTTTAGATCAGATCTGACTTTTTGGAATGATGCATTATTTTGGTAGATTAAAAAAAAATCTTTTATGCATTTGCAAAATAATATTAATAAACTTGTAATACACTAATGTCATATGGGTAGTCTCTCATAAGGTCTTGTCCTGATTTTTTTTTATAACTAGTGTTTTCTGAGAAAGCTTCCATAAACATAAAGACAGTAAAGACAACAGCTATGCTGTAATTTTGGCTATACTAGGAAATAATATCTACTAAGAAGGAGAGTTGGATGCTATAAAAGCCTTGTTTTTTTCTCTTTTATACAGTATGCATCTCTGTCAGGGTATCAAACCACAAGAATCAGACCTGTGTACGTGCAGAGCTCTTGCACACAGGTCTCTAATCAGCATGCAAGGAAAGAAAGGTGTGCCTGTGGCAAGAGAGCAAGGTCTCAACTTCACAGTGTGATGCTGTTGACTGTTAGTCGAAAAACTTCACTGAACTTGATCCTTTGTTATCTTCACACTTTAACCAGTGCCCAAAAAATTGGAAGAGGACATTAATGAACTTGGGAGCTTGTTCTGACAATAAATGATGAGCTTCAGTCTACAGACGTTCCTGAAATCTTGTTTGTAGGGGAAGTAATTCGATTTAAAGGCTTGAGATGCATCCTTGGCTGGGGGTTTTGACTGGATAAGGAGGGAACTAACTGCACCTCCAGATAA
>VUQR01023504.1:56131-67985 GCA_015108515.1 Hemichromis elongatus | reverse complement strand
CCCAGTGTCCCTCCTGTTGGCTTATCAACCCCCCCCCCCCCACAGAAACACACGCGCCAGCTAACTCTCAGTGTCTGGTCGAGGCTCTTAACGACAGTTGTTGTACTGTCTGAGCTTCTGTGGTTTACACGGGTGCACATGGTGAACTCTGTGTGAATGTGTGTGTAGTGTTGAGGTGGGGGGTTGAGTGTACGAGTGGCCATCTGGAGGGCGGGGGGCTCAAAGCTGCCCTTTGGTTGGCGGGAGGGGTGTTTGTCCTGGGTTACAAGCTTAAGAAAAGTCTTGGAGAACAGGACTGATGAAGAATAACTTTAAAAGCTCCAGTTAGAAACTTTTCTTCTTTTATGTATAGATGAGTGTGTGAGCCAGCTTTAAACCTGAAAAAAAAAACAAAAAAACCACGGCAACTTTTCTGGAAGTTACGCAACATTCAATCATCCAAGATCAGCATCTCGTTAGACTTGAGGTGCAAAAATAGTCGGTGCATTTGCAAAGTCATCCATGTATTTGACTTTATTAATATTAAATAGTTTTTGCCTGCCTTTCTTGCTTTAAGTGTTTAGGTCAGGATCTTAGCTGCAGATACAGAAACACACACACACGTTGCCACAGTTGTAATAAACACTGTTTTTGTTTAAGCGAGTTCTGTAGTTCCTTTCAGCCCTGCACACAGTGAGGCAGCTGGCTGGCCGACTGACAGCAACATTAGCTTTTGTTTTCATCTGCTTCAAAACACTGTGAGCCGGTCTGATTTGTCACCTGACCACAAACTTTGCCCCATGATTGGACCACAGGGCTGAGCCTTAGACAGCTGACCAGAAGACAGGCCTCTGATTGGGCTAGAGCCTCTCAAAGCACTTCCTCCTGTAGCCGGGCAGACTGTGAGCTCCCATGAGAACTGAAGGGTTTCAAAACACATATACAGGCAGCAGTGAAGAGAGACAGTTACTGATGCAACTATGTTGGAACCTCTGACAGCCATATAGGAAAACATAGATGCTTTACTGTTAAATAGAAACATCAATATATCAGGATCAACAAAGAGCATCTGTAGTTGTGTATTAAGCTGAGATGGTTCTGAGCTCAGCCTGAGTAAAAACCTGAAAATGATGTAACCAGAGGATACGATTTTTTTCATCTCACTGTGACAGAACCTGAGAAAACAAAAACCTAATTAATGCAGGCGATGCTGTCGTGACTCTAAGTCTGTTTGTGTTACTAGGCAGATACAAATGAATGCATTTCTTGTTCATGCGGGGAGGGAGAAACTGCTGGAATAGAGTTTGAACAGCAGATCAATCTCAGTGTCACATCTGTGCATCCAGTCCAAACATAGGGCAGCTCAGCTCGTTAGTTTTAGTCGTCAGCATCAGTGGAAATACAGATAGGAAACGAGAGCGAGGGTGGTGGCACATACTCCTCTAATTCTCAAACTAATGACTGATAATCATATTTCCCAAAGTGCTTTGCTCGTAGGGAAAAAAATATTTATATGATAAATCACTCATTCTGCCCTTAGATCCTTCATCCTTGGTTTCCCTATAAATGCAATTATGTAATCCAACTTTATTGGAGGAAGGAGAAGCCAGCCCTGCATGCATTTTTACACTCATTCCTGTCACTGGCTTTTTTCTGTATTTGTCTTTCTCTTTGTTATCGTGTCATTGGAAACAAACATGTCACTCACAGTTGGCACCGATGTGTCACACACCATTCTCATCTGCAATCACTGCGCAGACACACACATTCTTGTTTGATATCTTAGTGAGGACATCCCTTAGTCTAAACCTAATCATAATCTAATCAGAACACGGACACACACACACACACAAAAAAAAAGAAGTATTTTGAGGCTCAATAATGCCTTCAAACTCACGAGGACAGGCAGCTTTCTCTTCACACACAGATACACATACAAAGCATTTTAAGAAGCCTTTTTCTTGTTGTTGTGAGAATGTTGGATGCTTTTTGTTGTGCCCTCACTATGTTGAGCTGGCACACAGGTTACTGTAGGGTCAGATCTATCAACTGTTTTCCTACCAGCTTTTATGACCCCCTACTCCACCCACACACACACATGCACACGCAGACACACACACACACACCTTCATTGTACTATTCTCAGTTAACTAGGTTGCCTTGGAGACGGGTTTGGAACGTGTTCGGCAGACTGGTGCTTGGTTTGAAATGAGGAGGGGTTATTTGGCAAAAATGAATTGCTATGTGTGATGCTGAAAAGATGTAATTTTTATGCGGGTGATATATGTAAAATAACCAAAATAAGGTGTTTAAGAGGAACATTAATAATGCTTTTTAATGTTTGTAATCCCACGGCCATGTAATCTTTGAAGTCTGTGTTTTCTGTAAATGCCCAATTTTTACCAATAAAGTTGTTTTGATTATACAGTTACACTACCTTACAGTAACATTGCTTTTTTAAACTGTAGATAAAGGCAATCCATCTTAACCAAAAGCTCAGGCCTTCAGACTAGCTGTAAGCATAGCTCCACCCACTTTTTGTTCAGACCTTCTTTTTCCAACGGGCAGCCAATCAGAACAAAGCTGGATTAAATAAAAGGTGGCCTTAAATCAGGGATATCAAACTCTCACTCAACTGCACATTTAATACCTGAGATATCTTCATAAAAGAAAAAGAAGTGCAATTTTGGCAGTATGTCTTTGTTATTCTACATGATAAAAATGTGCTGGTTTAGTAAACAAAAGAAAAACCTTTTGGCTTAAACTGGAAGAAATAAATGGGTAAAATTACAGAAAAAGGTCCAGTTGCTCATTGCCCAGACTGTCCTGTAATTATAAAAATTAAAAACAGAGTTGTTTTTTTTTAATGTGTTTATTTTTGACTGACTCAAAAATAGTAGATGGTGAAAGAAACAGGCACTGTTCTAATTTATTTGTTGATCTTTTGCTTATTTACTTTGGTGTCGTATTGATGCTCATGGGGGAAGTCTTTATCATTAGGAAAAGCTGCAAAACCTTAAAAAATACAGTTAAAAGTCCAAAATTTATGCTCTCCTTAACATTTTTCAAAGTTTATTAGTGGGCCACATTTCTGGTGTAAAATTACTGGTAAGTAATAATATATGTTATGTATTTTGCATGGAGCAAGTTTGGCCCCGTTCATTTTATTTGACACTGACTTTTTATCACATTAAACAGTTTCCATTTAGTTCCCAAAGCTTACACAGTCTGGGATTCATTTACAAGGTTCTTGGTTTAGAGTACACTGATTTTAGTTGGTTGTACCTCTAAATATCAAATGAGGGTTTTTTTTTTTCAGTGATTTAACTATTAAAACATTTCTAACTGGTTGCATTGTTTTCTGACATACTCTTCTGTTATAGAATACTTCCTCAAATCAAAAGTGGGTCAATGGGAACTTGCAGGCACATCACCTGCGTAGGCGCAGGTGTGGTTGCAATTTAAAAGAACTTTCATTGTTCAGTGACCCGCAGAAAGAGTTGGCTTCAGCTACTTAGAAACACATGATCCATAACTAACTCTCTTCGTTCTCATCAAACCTCTCCGACACGCCACAGGCTTCCAGAACAAGCCTGGACATGTCAGTGGCTAGCACAGACTGCTACACCTGCATGCATAACCAGTGTCCCTGCTCTATGCTTACCGTTACACACATCTATAGTCAGTATAGTTTCTTCTTTTCCTAACATGCCTAAAATCATATATTGTATACTTTACAAAAAGTAAAAAAAATAATGTAGTTTATGTGGGGTTTTTTTTCTGAAAATATGAATTTGTGTTATGCCCACTATTGTTTTTGAATTTCCAGCATTCCCATCAGGGTGTTATTTTGAACATTTTAAATAAAAGTAAAGGTGATATTTTACCCACTTTTATGTGTTTATATTGTGGTTTATTCTTTTCGGTGCCCTTTGGAGATAACTTCACCTCCTGATCTGAGTTGGTGGATTGCCTATTTTCTGCAAAATATCAGATCTGAGATGATATCTGAAATGTTTCACACAGGTGTTTAAGCATTTTTTTTACTAAGTGGCTGCAGCTTTACTGGCTTTACTGGCCTGCCCATAAAAAAAATTACATAAATGAATGATTAGACACTGAAGAGTGTGTGATTATTTAGAAAAATGAAGACTTCCAGTTATTCATCCCAGTTTCTACCCACTGTCAACAATCCACTGAAACAGATTTGAATAATGTGAAATAAATTTTTCTTAAATGTCATCAGCTTTGACATTTTCAACACTGCTCTCCGTCATGTGCTTTCCTCTCCTTGGAGTGGCATTGGTGGAAGGTGTTGATGGGTGTTAAAGGCTTCGCTCTGTGTACTCTGCCCCACATAACTTGGCCTACTTCTGACCGGCTGCTGCTGCACAGCAGTTCAAGGGTCCTTCATGCTTAACAGAGTCATAAAAAGCCACGTAAACACCCAGAGGAACACTCCACTCATTACCTATGTGTGTTTTGTTATGAAAGGTAGCACCTTTTATAGCACACAGGAAACAGTCTATAGGTTTTTAAATACTTATCTACTTCATTTTGTTAGGTGACAAAAATGCCAGATCGATATGATATTTTCTTATATAAATCAAATGTATTAGACTGAAGTGGGTTGTCTTTTTTCGGTTGTCTAAATAAGCTTGACTTGAATGTAAAGGAATGATTGTGCACGTGTGTATGTCGCTGTGCATTTGAAACGTGTGTATGCATGAAAATTTACAAGCAACAAAAACATCTGCTTACATCTGGCACTTTTTCAACGATAGAAAGGACAAAGTAAATAGAAAATCTGCCGAGCTATAAAACACCGTTTTCACGTGGACACACACGCACACGCATGCACGCAAACTCGCAGTAAATCTTTCAGTTATGCTAAAGGGCTTACTGTTTATCTTTTATCATGTTGGCATTTCTCTGCAGTGAAATCACTCTGTAATCACCCTCACTCCCCTCTTTCTCCCACTGTCTCTTGCTTTGTCTAACTGCTACCATTGCCTTCTCCTCCTCTTCCTCTGCCACCATGTGATTAGAACAAACGCTTGATGTCCACCCCTCCGCCCTGATCCTATGGCAACTTGCGGGCCTGGTTTGCTGGTTATTTTTGGGTACTCATGATGAGTTCTGCAGGCCTCAGAGAAGAAATACTTTATGTGGTGGTGCTAACAGCAAAGTGATGCTAAGCTGCTTTAGAACTTTAGATTTTAATGGTATGATATTTGTTTTTATGGTGGTACAGGTCTGCTTGTTTGCTTTGATCTGATCAAAGTGTGACCTTTAGTTTGTTTCAGAAGTAACAAGTATGTTTGTTTTTTGGTTTAATGAGCATGTGTAAATGTGTTCATGCTTGTCTCTGTATGTTAAAACATCTATCCATTCTTGTGGCACTCCCAGACCTACTGGTCTACAGCTCTCCAATGCATCCTGAGCCACCTTCTGGAGCTCATCCCAGCTGGGTTTGCCTGTTAGACCTCCAGTGCAAAGGGTAACAAGAAGCATCTTAACCATGTGACTGAATCATCTAAACTTGCTCTTGTCATTGCAGCAGAGTAGCAGCTCTAGTCTGAAGTCCTTCTGGACAGCTAAATTCCACATATTGTCAAGGAAGAATGAGAAGGAATTATGTGATGTAAAATGTTCAACTACCCTTATTTGTGATGGGCTAAGGGTAGATGTTTGGACCAAAAAGACTTGGAACTATTTGACAAATTTTTTGAAGATTCCCATTTATGAAAGGCTATCATGTAGAGTCTGACTAATATATGACGTGAAAGACCGATATTGATACCGATATTTGGTGATTTTATTTAAAAATCTGATATATTGTGCAATATTTTTCTTAATTTCAGACCTATGAAACAATTTCCCAAACATTTGATAGATGTAGGAGGAGGAGAGGAGATGCCAGGAGGCATAACAGATCGTTAATGGCTTCTTTCAAACCTACAAACCAGAAATAAACCCCACACCGATCCTGGAGTAATTATGAAACATGAAAAACTGGGATTGTTGCTGGTAGCTGCTTCCTGTTGTTTCAGGTGTGTGGGAGCTCAAATTGTGTTATTTTCTCTTGGAAAAAGTGAAGTCTTCCAAATGGAATACTTTTCTTTTAATTAGCATTTCCTTGGTGTTGATGTTGTTACAAAATTCCTTTTGAAAAAAGGCAAGAATAGTGTGGCACACTTAATATCTTTGAAGTGTTCTTTTTGTATTTGCCATTTAAGATTGTAGGGTTTCAGAACAAGCATTTTTAGATTTGCTTTCCCCTGTTTACACCCATGATGATGACTCAGCCTGTCCTGGGATCACAGTCTAGATGAAAGGCCCTTCGGCAGGGAGCGCGTCTGTTGTTGGACACGACGATTGTCTTGCTGCAAGCCAGGACGTCCTGCTGTCAAACCATTCTTTCAAGGCAGGAGGATACAAAGCAAGTGGGTGACATCTTTCCCGGGGTTAAAACTGAGCCAGAGGCAGATGTAGAACAGATGATGCAAACCTGCGTCAAGCCCACCTGAGTAGAAAGACGAAAACCTGAAGAAAATTTTTTGTCGCTCTGTCAGGCATAAGATTCAGGCTCTTGCAGTCTGTCCCATCCCCTTCTCCTCAGGTGTAATCGCAGCTCTCCCCTTACTTGCTAAATAAATCATACTCGGCTTTCCCTTGTTGGACTGGGTAAGGTTCGTGTTGTCAGATGAGAGGAGCCGGGCTATGGGGATTATCAACCAGAGCAGAACGGAGGAGCTTAACAGTTTTCGCTCTGCTACGGTTGTGTTCACACTGCAGGCCCTAAATCTTGTTTGATTCTTCTTTACAAGAGTGGCACCGGAGTCTTTTTCGAGGGGGTGGGTTTGCTTTTTTGAGCTGTGAGCTTCAGTGTTGTTAACTATATGGTATTTTTGTAGTTTGGAGTATTAAATTGTATCTGAATTCTGGTGCACACATTTCAAAGCATGAGGAATATGGAAACCTACCGCCTATCGTCTGTTTCCTTCACTGGAGTGGTCAGCGTTTTAGCATGGCCAGGACTGTTTATGCAACAGTTATTGTTTACATTTATATACATTTTAGAAATCTACATCCTTGTCACATATTACACAATAGCCATTTTTTTTTCTTTCAAAGATGTTGCATTTTGGCAAATGTCTTTCTGTTTTTAATATTTGCTTGATTCTTTTTGACTCTGTATGTGGTGAAAAATATTCCCAAGGGACAATTCAGACAATAAATATAAATAAATCACAATGAAAATGTTTTGATAGTTTAAATTTTAAGTGAATTAATCAGCATAATTATTTAATAGATCAGTGATTAATGAGAACATTTAATTAGTTCTGAGCAGCATTGTTGAATCCTTCTTTGCTTTATGCATCATTTAACCTTGACGCAGACGTTTTTTTTCCTTTTCATGTCGCCGTGCTTTGGGTTTGTCCTAGTTTTGACTTTGTGCTTTAGAAGACAGAACGCTCACTGCTCTGTTGGCGAGCCTCTACCCCTCACTGTTGCTGTCTGTCTGCAGTCACCTGTATTACGAAGTGGAAAGACCACAGAAGCCACGTCTCTAACTAATGTGTCTGGGGGGAAAAGTAGACTTCTGTGACTTCCTGTGGTTGCTGATTGCTCACAGGTCTTTTCAAACTCGTCGGCACTTCATGTCATCATCGGAGATGAGTTATATTTGCAGGAAGAAGATCTCTCTCTGTGCTCATATTTGTTTCTACCCTCATCCTTCTTTATCTTGCTGCACTGCACTGGCCTTTTATTCTCTTACTCCCTCTCTCTCTCCCTTGCTGTAGGTTAAATCTCTTTCTATTTATAGTGAGCAGCAGCAGCAGTGGAGCTGGATTGTGGGTCAGTATGTTGAGAGGGAGGAGGAGGAGCTGTTTGCACGGCGTGGTGTATTACAACTTGCTTTAGAGCCCTTCCTCTTGAAAAGAAGAAAAAAAACTGGCCCTATCATGTTATGACGAAGAGGAGAAAATTCTGTGGAATTTGTCTTTTGTTGTTGCACCAATACTTTCCTTCTTTAATTGTTTCTACTCATGCTTTTGCTGTGTAATGCAGTGCTGTCAATGCACAATTGCCTACTGTATTTGTCAAATAGCTGGTTGCCAGTGTGTTGATGTTGACAGAAGGAAGAGGTTGGGTGGAGCTCGATCCAGGTCAGCGGGCAGCTCGCTGTTATTAACAGAGCCACTGAACACAAATCAGCACAGTGTGGTACTTTAAAAACATACCGTAAATTATTAAATACCTGGCACGCATACGGACGTACTGCACTTCTACGTAACATCATAATTTTTTTTTAGTTATATTTAGATGGAGGGTATTTTTTTGCTAAAAATCAGGGTTTATTTTCACACCATGTGATGTTTTGGACATGTGCGTCTATGATTTTAGCCAAGCTAAGCCAAATCAGCCTCCCTCCCCTCAGCAGCACAGCTCATCAAGAAGTGAGCCAACTCTTGTATGTTGCTGTTGACTTTAGGATATGACTGAATTACTCCTAATTTCTCCTAAGCCCACAGCTCTGTGCATTACAGCTCTATATTGCTGTGCAGGAATATTTTTACCCACTAAACTGAACCCTTGACAGTTTCAGCCGTCTGGCCTTTTATTGCTCTCAATATTCAGTTATGTGGTAATAATTCCTTGTTTTCAATGCACAGACAACAGAGCCCTTAAAACGCAGTAATAATGTTTGTGACATAATTGAGAATGGAGTCACAAAAGGTTGAGGTTGACACGGCTGTATAGGGGACGGTGTAAAGTTATTTGAATTACAGAAAGCGATACTGAAAGGAGCTTTTAGATCTGCAGGAAAATTAAAAGGATCTGGCATAGGTATTATGTTCTTAATTTAAATCCATCGTTGTTGACAAGTTGGTATGTGGGGGCACTTTGAAGAGAGAAATTACACACCATTATTACTTTGACCTTTGGCGTCTGTATGTCGACCCTCACTAATGGTTGCCACAAAGACCACACTGGAGACAGCCTTCTTTGTGGTTCTAAGGAGCTTGAAAAGAAAAGCAACTGGACTTTATGTTTCTTTAAGATGTTTCACCTCTCATCTGAGAAGCTTCTGGGATGAAAAAAAAAAGTCCACTCACTTTTCTTTCCAAACTCCTTAGCTTCATATGACCTGGATGACTGAGAAGCTGCGTAGGCCTTCTTTGTGTTGATTTGTTCCTTCTTTTATCTTTCAAAGATAGATTTTTAGACCGCTTCCAGCCAAACAGAATTGTTTGTTTGTTTGTTTTTTATTATTATTTTTTTCTTAATCTGAAGCTTTGATTGGTTCTGCTAACCCAAAATTCTGAAAAGGTCACATTTGAACCAGATTTTTTTTGGCTGTGTGGTATCTAGATTGTAGCTATCAGTAGACACATTTAGGTTGAAGAGCTCGGTCATTTGGAAGGGGCTCAGAATAGAGCTGTGGCTCTTTTGCAGTGAAGGGAGCCAATTTTTAGGCATCTGAACTAGGATGCCTTCTGAATGCCTCCTAGGAGAGGTGTTTCAGGCATGTCCAGTCCAAAGAAGACCCCATGGCAGACTTAAGTTATGTCTCATTGCTGGCTTGAGAAAGCCTTGCTGTCTTCCTCAAAGAGAAGGAAGTGGGAGGCTGCTCGGACTGCTGCCCCGACTACCCCGTCACTGTCTTGGACCTGGATGAGTAGTGGAAAATAGATGGATTGGAAAAAAAAGAAGCCTATTGTTGTCTGAGGACAATGTAGTGGTTTTTTTCCCCAGTAAAATGCTGAGTAAGATCTAAAGACATATAAAATTGTAGCTAATCTTGTTTTTTTTGTTTTTGTGTTTTGTTTTTTTAATTTCCTGAGTGTCAGCTGCAGACCAGAGATTTATGTTAGTGATTGAGATTTTGATGTTGAACTTTTCACTTTGAGGTAAGCTGCTTCCATAAGTCGTTTGAGGATGTTATTGCTCTGTTACATGCATACCTGCAGCAGAACTGAAAAACACCAGAGAGAAGACGTATCTCCGATGACAAATGTCCGATGTCAGCCTAGCCTCAGTCTAAAATTTCTTCTGTCTCCTGTGGCCGCCACCCCATTTTTATTTTTTTTCAGCTGTGTGTTTTCACGGGTGGTTAAAATATCTCTGTCTTAATTAAGTGCGCCTCACCCTTCCTTGTGCTGAAAAAAAGAGTCGCTCTCTTTTATTACAGCCCACTGTGAATGAAACCGCCTTCAGACCTCACTCCTCGCTATTGTAAAGCCCTGTATTTAGTAGAGAGGGGAGAGCCAGAGCCCCCCCTAGCTTGCCCCCTCCAAGAAAAACCCCTTCATTACTCTTGCAGGTCCTTTGAAGGGGTGATAAAAAATGCCAGGGTAGAAAGTTCCAGTGGTTTGGATATTGCCCTGCCTGTGTGTCTGAAAATGGAGGGTGTAGTTAGCATCAGTGGCTGCGACCTTGAAGTCATTGCAGGAAACACCAAATCTACAGGTTGCACAAAATGCTCCTCATGGCAGCATTATACAACAAACCACAAATAGCTTCCTGTCTGGAGGCAGGCGATGTTGAAGCTGAGTTTCACTAGGAACTGGGCTGAAGGGATGTTTCAGAGGGGAACACGGTCGAGACTTGTGCTTTAAATGACAGAGCAGGAAAAGAAGAGGATTCATGGGGAGGAGCGATCGCTTTCTTTGGTCCTGTTTAAACTTGGCACACTTCACACTTTCTTCTTTGAAGATACCCTCCCTTCTTTCTTTCTTTGTTTCTTCCTTCCTTTCCTTCCGCTTGTACGTTCAGAGGATTTTGTTTATATGCCAGCTCTTCCAGCACACTAAACACTGCAGTACCTTATGCACCATCTATCAAAGGGCTGAATCTCCAGGAGAGCCAAGGTTTGGTTTGGACCTGGGCCTAGCTGCTTTGCCCAGTCAGATGCATCCATATATTACACTCTGCAGGGACGCAGCCCTCCCTTCCTGTCGTTTACTGTGTCTTGTTGTGTATCATTAGTATCAGGGGTTTTTCCTGGCTCAGAATGGGGCCTTTGGGGATGACGCTGCAATAAGTACGATTGTGCTAGCTACAGTAAAGACAGTGATTTTGTTACCATACTTGAAAGAAATCTGCACTTCTTGTTATTTCTGTTCAGTAGCAAACTCCTAGGGGGTCTTGGAAATTCCTCTTTGGGGAAAAAAATAGGTCATGGTCCTAAAATGTTTAGGAAAGACATTTAACTGGTGTAAATCATAGGTGCTTAAAAGTCCACAGCCTGACTTTTGTAGCAGTGTTTGTCTGGTGAGACTGACAGGTTTTTAGGGTAAGATCAATGCAACAGAGAGTGCTGGGTACATCTAAGAGCATGTTTATTTGGACAGCAAGTAAGCTATTGTTACAATAAGGTGGGTGTTTTGTATTGTGAATGAGGAGCAGGCAGGAACTGTTTGGCCACTTGCAATTACATCTAGTCCTGCTAACAACCCGCAGTGTATACATGATGTAATGTGGCTGCACAAAGAAGCTTAGAACATAGGCTTTTGACACAATTTATACACAAAGCATTGCTGAGTTAAAAAATCAGCAATATTGGCCCAGAAAGGATCATCAGACTTCTTGTGTTCTTGGTGTGTGGATTTGTTTTTCTTCTTCTTTTTCTAGCCATTGATGTTTCGGCATAGGTGACATTGATTACAAGACCATGTTGTTGACCTTTGACTCTTCTTTAAATCACATTGTTGCCTTCTCATTGTCACAGTTTGCCCCGTTTCCATGGTGACACCATGTGCTACAGCTGATGGAAAGGCTGCTGCATCATGGGAATAAGCACATTAGTTTCCTGCCACACACACACACACACACACACACACACACACACACACACACACACACA
>VUQR01023504.1:38523-54062 GCA_015108515.1 Hemichromis elongatus | reverse complement strand
GATAGATTTTCCCCTCCACGTTCACTGCAACACATGAAAATGTGACAAATCCCAGTCTATAGCTGTGTGTGAAAATACTCAAAAAGGTTTGAGTCAGTAGCCCTCAGTGTCCCTTAGATGAACTCCCGTTTTAGTTTGTAAGCAAAACGTAAACAGCCACAGTCTCTCGTCTGAAGTCGGGTTAGTGGGTGGAGGTTTTGTTAAGCCTGGGAGGAGATAAGAAAGATTGTGGGAGTTATGGGTCATCGAGGGAGCTGCAGAGGGCAGTGAGCCAAGCAAAGGATAAAAACAGATGCTGTAGTTTACATTACCTAGGTCAACTCCTAAATGGTCACTCTGTATTGGACCCCCATCAGTACTCTGTTCTTCAATCACTGCTTTTGTTGTTAGCCAAGGGGCGTCTGTGTGTTTTCGAAAGTACTGTAATGGAGATTTTCAATATGGAAAGATGGGATTTTACCTTTTACAAACTTCACAACCTGGCCCGACTGTTTAAAAGTGTCTCACTGCAGTTATAAGAGAGCTTCAATTCAAAAGGCTGAATATAATTTGAGACTATAATATTTAGGGCAGCCAAAATGTTTACTTTAAATTAGTCCAGAAGTCGAGCGTTAAATTGACCCAGTGGAAACAAAAACTCCTCCTGAGTAGCTAATAAGAAAACAGCTCATAACTGACTTTTAATAAAGGAACCAATCTTGAACTGGGATTTCCCTAAAATATCATTTGTGACATTAGGAACAACTGGTCCAGTCAACATGCAAACGTGAAAAGGCCCCTCTTTAGAGCTGTAGGCAAATATGATAATAGCTGGTTATGCAGTTTCTGAGAAAAAGAAACTTTGTTTTAACATTTAAAAGAACCACTCATTGTTTTCCTTAGTGAGCACAGTGGTGATTTGAAGTAAATACTATAATGCTAAATATAACAAAGTATTTGGAAAAAGAAATTATCACGATTCTGTCCTTGTGATAGCACCAGGGGCCAAGTCAGGTGACGACAAAGTCATGTGGAAAAGTCTTCTGGAGACTTTCTGTACAAAAGTCCACAGCAGTCCAGGACTTACTGAGATCTTCCAAGTCTTAGCTCAAAGCGGGGGTTGGTCAAACTGACATGCAGGAAGCCAGTTAGAAGATAATTTAACTCTATTGTAGAACACATTCCTAGATGCACATCTACAGGAACAGTATACCCATGTATTGGATTGTCTTTTAAAGGTAGTTGAACTGTGAACTCTGATATTCTTAGTGCTTTGCTCAGCTAAACTGTAAGAAGTTGTAACCCACTTCTCGGTTTACTCCCTCTTTTCTGCTGAATTTAATTTCCAGTAAGGATGCTCTAATGAGGAGTATTATCTTCTTTCCTGCAAACATTGTTCCATCAGTTTATTAAGCTTCATTCTGGGCCTCCGAGCAAGCCTCTCTAACAGGATTTGTTTAATAGTGTACTATTCCCCGATTCATATCTCTGCAACCCTCAGTCAGCCAAGATCAACACTAATGAGCCTTTGAGAAAGAATAATAAGCTTCCAGCGGTCTCTCTACTGTGTCTTCTTTGGGCGAGGGAGGACAGCGTGTAGAGGCGGAGTCAGTGCCATATCTCAGTAACAACAGGGGTAATGGTGTCCGACAGTGAGCTAATTCCTCCGGTGTGCGCGGCCGCTTCGTCTGGGCTCCGTCCACAGGCTTTAGACCTGGAGGCAGAGTTTGATAAAGCAAGGAGGAGGTGGTTCCCTGTTTTTATAGCAATTAAATGTTGCCTCAACAGACACCTTCTAAACTAAGGTTCACATGTTACATTTAAACAGTCATTGTGGGCATTTGTATGAGTTTGGTCTCTATATGCATGTAGGTATTGGCTAGTGCAGGAGGCCACTTAGTAATTGGTATCTTGGGAAGTGCTTTCATCTGCTCATCTTTCAGTGTTTTTCGCATCTTCATACCAAATCCGCATCTTCACTGTCCTTTGTGCCATGATTTAAGACTTGGTCTCCTCTGTATCGGTGTGTTTTTCCTGCTGATCCTCCAGGCTCAGAGGAGCTGCTAGAGGAATGTCGTGATGAAAAGGATGCTCGGCCATCTTGTGTTTACACGTCCTCAGCCTTCAAAATCACAAAACGCTCCAACACCTCCACTCATCTTCATCACTTTGAAGCTTTTGTCAAGTGAAGCTGTCTGCCTTTTGTTTGTTTTTTTGAAGAGTTGGAGCCTAATTATCATGGGGTGTTTAAATGTAATGTGTCTCTAGGAGCAGTAGGAAGCAATGTCCGTCTAATGTCAGTAGTGCTAACATTTGGAAGTTTTTGAGGTCTCCCCCACTAGACTGCTCTTCTTCAGGTGCAGCAGTAAAATTTTTGAAGTACTCGGCATTTTCCAAGCTGCCTGTGAACAGCTTTGGAAAAGCCCCGATGTTGTGGTTTGTCGACCTCGTCATAAGCGATATCCATTTCAATGACCATCAGTCCTCCTTGTGTGTCTAAAAATGGGGTGATAGCACATTACGTTATGGAAAGTTGCAGCAGTGCCCAGAATGTAACCCCCTTACTACCACTAGATCTAATTACAGCAGCTATGCAGCGCTGGCCAATCCCCACCCCCAATCAGCTGTGTCCCCCACCTATCTATCCACTTTTCACTGTCTGTCCTTCTTTAATTCTTTAATTCTTTAATGTCCTTACTTTCTGTTTTCTTTTATTTCTTTTTTCATGCCTGAAACTTTAAAGATTTGTGGTATCTGTATGTGTGTGGAGATCAAAAGGATAGTCAGTCTCTCTGTAAGTGTGTGTGGTCATCATTAGTGCAGGTGCAGACACTCTGACTTTTTAGCTGGATCACAGCAATCAATGGAGATTTATTACTGACCAGCCTCTCTCGCTCTCGCTCTCTCTCTCTCTCTCTCTCTGTGTCTTTGTGTTGCTCCCCAGAGTGAGACTGTTTTCTTGGCCTACTTACACAGAGCTCCCTGTTTAAACACTAAGGCAGAGCAAAGGAGAAGCAGAAACTGAGCTTAACATCTTATCAAGTCCCTCATTGTTTTCATGTTTTTGAGGGAACCAACAAACTGATAAATAGTGATTTTTTTAGATCCAGAAATGATAGAAACAGATAAACCTTAGACAAAGGAGAAGACAAAGGTAGGTACTGTAGATTAATGTGAATCATCCATTCTGGATTGCTGGATAGGAAAAGTGCAGCTCATTCCCCATCTGTGAAGGTGGAGTTTAAGATAAGGGAGTGAAAAGAGGAGGTGGAATGAATGGGTCAGTTTTTGGTCTTGTCAGGTATGAATCAGCTCTGGGAAATTTGACACAAGGGAAGAAGACAGAAGGATGTCTTTAGTTAAAAAAAAATCTGTACTAGCTGTCATTATTCTTGTTTCTTTTCATTAAACGTGGCAGCGGTAGTCTACCTCAGGGGGCACTGTTAAAGTATGCTCAAAAATACAAGCTTTATGCATTAGCTGGGTGTGTGTCACAAAGCAATAGATGAACACAAGTAACGTCTTCTTCATTTGCACGGTACCCTGTCATAACCAGGAGGAAGTGATGCAGATGAGCTCCTCTGCCTGAGCTGCACAACGTGTCAGATTACAGTGTTTGGAGACACTCTGGGTGTTATAATGGCCAAAATAAGAAGTAACAACTGAATTTTATCTAGGCTGTAAGGGATAACAAAAAGGATTTTTGTCATTGTCGATGTCATTTACTGTTAACGCAGTAAATGATATATAATGCGGGCTGTTCGTCTGCATGTTTAATGCGAGCTGATTGGGTGGATTCTCTGAAATAGCTGCTTGATGTTTTACAGCTTAAAACAAGCGTCAGTTTGAACTGATGGCAAATTGTAGACAGGAAATTTTGATGACAAAAATCCAACAGCGACTGTTTGGGGAACAGTTAGACACACACAATACTTTTGGTTGTTTTATGCACTTCATGGACAGATGAATGAGCAGTAGAAATAATCAATTGCACTGATTTTAAAAAATACACGATGGTGTGCTTGCAAATTATGTTCTGTGACAAGACATTAACTAAAAAGAGAATTCCTGCCTTATGACAACTTCATAAACTGTGTGTGTGTGTCTGGATTTTATGTGCATTTTAGATGAGAATAGAAGCAATGCAGGGCTAGTGATCGACCGCTGTGTTGTGAAAGAAGCAATAAACATTTTAATTCTTCCTCTGGTCCTTGTGGTTTCTTCTTTCTACCTTGTTTTGTGTCTAAGCATCATCATTGTAATGATGCTTACAAGAGTTTTCAGAACTCCACATGTCGTTGGGTTGATCAATAAAGACTGGGTAGCGAGATGGTTTTCACACTCGCTGAGCTGCAGAAATAGGAAGTGTTTTTGCCTGTGCACATCTTTCTAAATGTGTGTGTTTGTTTTTGTGTTTCTCTGTGCATCTGTGCATGTGAATGTGTTTGTGAAAGTATTTGTGTTTGCACCAAAGCTTGCACCTGGCTCCTTCTCTATGCCCCGAAAGCTCAGAGGGGCACAATAAAGGACGCTTTGTCCTGAAACCCTGAAACGGATCATGCATGCGCACACACACACACTCACACACATGCCCAGTAAAATCAGGTATATATTCAGATTAAAGATAAACACGTACTATGTGTACAGTTTAAAAACAAATTGATGGTGTGTGTGTGTGTGTGTGTGTGTTGGCTCTAAAATGACTCCACTCCCCTGGCATTTCCTTCAGGGGGAAGTCGTGCAGTTCCCCCCAACCCCCCCGTCTTAATTCTATCTGGCTTCTATCTGCAACACATGCACACACACACTCACACTCATCAGCTCATGTTGTTGTTTCTTCTTTTTAGTCTTCAAACCCCCCGACTCTCATCTTGCTCATCTTCGTTCTTCTTTGTATCTCTCAGGACTTTTGCTGTTTCCAAGGAGCTGCTGGAAAAAAAAATGTAAAACCACATTTCCTGGTTATTAAAGCAAACCAGCGACACTAAATGTGTTGTTCAAAAAAAACAAAAAAAACAAAAAAAACAACGGGGGGGCGGGGGGACTAAAAAATCAAAAAGTCAGTGAAATAATTGGTGTGTTGAGTTGGTGCTTGGATCATTAGATCGCTTCAGTATGGCACTAACACTCTTGTGGCAAAAGTCACAAAGTAGTTGAGCTACCCACTACAGATGACAAACAGATGTTAATCAGTGATAAGAGGTGTGTTTTGATTGGTTATATGGCAAAAAATATCTTAAACTTGACAGGAAGTGGCAGCGCTCGGTCACAGCCTGCTGGTCTTTGTGGTTCCTAGTTTGTGATAAGGCACATATATGAAGCAGGAAATCTACTGTGTGATCTTACTTTGTATGGGTAAAGGGTGGTCACGAGAAAGCTGCATGCATACTCTGCAGTAAAACCTCCGTCAGCTTTAAGCTCACTTTGTGGGGACTTGTAAACTTGTAAAAAAAAAAGATACTTTTATGTTTTATTAAAATGTAGCACAGTGAGAACCGTACAGTGGTCTTTGTTAGCCCAGGAACTGTCTTCTGTTCAAAATATTAACATTTGTATATGACAGCTTGCGACTCACAGGATTACAGGCTCCAGTGGGTTGAGAACTCATGATTTCTTGCTTACATATAACAGGAAGCCCTTGTGACTTTCCATCCCTCTGGTTTGACACTTTCTGCAGGTTTAAGGTGTTCAAAGTCATTTCAGGGAAGTTAAAATAAGTAACCCTCTGACAAATGATCATCTGATATATGTATGTCACATAAACAAAAAATCAAAAACATTTTTAGTTGTTTTTTTTGGTGTCCACCAATTTATGAATCAAGTATTAGGGTTTTTAGCTTCTAAATCCACTAGAGAATCAACCAGAAAGTCGCAGACTTTCTAAACATGACCTGGAGCTTTTTTTCAAGCTCGGATTTGATTTATTGTCTATAAGTAGATGGGCTATGTGTTGGGGCTAAGCTCTTGTACAATGAGGGCGACCTACAACTCGTTACTGTGCCTTGACACGTCATTTGTGGAAACAAAAGGAGCAAATGTCCTGTGAACACCAGGCCTTCTATGTGGACATAGCTTTTCACTTCAGTGAAAATAACCTGGGTCCCTTGCCCCTTGAAGTTGTAGCTCGCGGTCAAAGGTCACACCACCTGAACGATCCTTTTGAATTCTGGGGTCAGGTCCCACTTGTCTGAGCCAGGGACCTCATTAAACCATCGGTAACCCACCAATGGTTTATTAAGGTCCATGGCTAAGGTGGGAGAGATGACAAATGAGAGTGAAGGAATCCCTAAAGGCCAGGCTGCGACTCTTCATCTGTCGTGGTGCTCATTCATGTTTGATGATTGTTGCTTTAAGTACTTGCTTTTATATTTATCTCTGAGTATATGAAGTGTTGTGTTAAGCATGTAAGACCATTACTGAATGCGTCTTAAATCCCCAGTCTTTTAAGCTGCATAGAACCAGTTTAAGACTGGACACTGGCACCAAAACACCTTTAGTAGAAAAGGGGTAACACAGTACATCCATCCATCCAAAAACCTCCCAAACCAAGGGTGTATTGTTATTTCAAACTTACAAAAGTTCCCTTAAGGCTGTCTGAAAAAAGTGTTAAGTAAATATGAGCCGAACTTCATTGCTGAAACCAGCTCCTCTCCACTTCCTAAGCCCTGCAGGCTTTTTTTAATGGTGAAGGCAACTCTGGTCCAAACATCCCACACAGAGCATTGACTGAGCGCTGAACGAATAGATCACGGTGCTAGTCATGGGAGAGTCGGATGACAGAAAGATTATATCATGTTTGAATGGGGCATGGAGTCAGCTGGGAGGTGTTAACAGAGAGTTTCAGTAACTACTATTCGCATTCATAGTTGGGGCTTTTAAAAAGCCGAATGAAGGATTGACTGAAGTTTAATGTTCCCCTTTTATCTTCTTTTCTTCTAGTAGAAAAAGCAGCAGCAGTCATAATATTTTTATTTTCTGGTTTTGATTTAAGTGCTAAAAACTATAGTTTATACCCCGGGTAAAGTTAGTTTTCTCTGGCATGAGAGTTCACTTTTTCTCATCTTTTGTGATGATTTATGTGCTGAAATGAGAAAACCATTGTCTCTGAAGGTCTAAACTGGGAGTTTGGAAAATCAAGATATCCATGAGTTTCTATTTAGGCAATAATTGATGTGTAACCCCTAAAATCCAGTGTCATTATTACTGCATCCTACAGGCAATGATATAAGCTGTCAAACTATATATAAACTGACTTACCTCCGGCAGTGATTATTTCTTTCTTTCCTTGAATGTGTGCAGTGACTCAATCTTACAAACACTGAAGATACTCGGGCTACAACAATGGATCTTGATCTCAGGGGTTTAGCATTTTTCAGTTTAAAAAAAAAAGAAAGACAAAAAACCTAAAGCTCAGACATCCTCGAGTTCTTCCGCTAGGCCTTACAGACCTTTTTTTGTATGTTGAAGCTGTGGACTGTCAGTAGGGGGCAGTGTTAAAAGCATACTCACATTTTGTGTTTTTGACATTGGTGGTTTTTGAGTTTTTCCACTGCTGTGGAAAAGACCATCGTCCTTACAAAGAAATGCTTTATAGTGGAGTGAAACTGAGAGTTAAAATCATTAAAACATTTCACTTGTGTTTTGAAATGTCGGCCACTTCTTCTTGGACTGTGCCTCAAGAGCTACTTAAATGGACACAACACAGGATCCTTTAAGTAAATCATTTCAGATGGGCCTGCAAGCAGATTTGATTTGAGGCAATTTGGAGGGTCTACTTTTAGAACCACATGTTTAGATAATATTGCAAAGCTGGACAGCCTGTGTGAACATCTAATTTCTTTTTCTTCATCGCTCGAAGTCTTTGTTATTTCCAAAGACTGATGTTTCCTCCTTCTTCTCCTTTTTCTGTCTTTTGGTTTTTCATACAGGCCAGGTGTGTGTGTGTATATCTGTGTCTTGCTTTTGAACAAAAGAATCGGGGAAGAGGATGATGTCATCTTATAACCGTTGTACGCTTGTCTGGTGCGGGGGTGAGGGACCGGGGGGAGCGGGTTCTGTAATTATAACAGTCTGTGCTGAGGTCACCTTTCTCACATGCAAAGACGAGTGATGCAGACACATACAAATTTGTTAATAATTTAGTCTTTGTACTTTTATTAATTACTTACGTTAAAGAACAGCTTCACCAAATTATTTCATCACGTCATCTCACGCACACACACACACACACACAAAACACCCTTTTTGGTGAAGACAAAGTCAAAATTAGCTGTATGCAACTAAACCTCAGGGTAGAAAATGATGCATTTTTTCTTATATATTATGGTACGTCATGATGTCATCATCAATCTCTTCAGGCAGCAAATTGTTAAACATGGCTCGAAGAAAAAGAAGCGCAAAGTCTGAACTGGAGGTGGTGAGACCAAGGAGGCAGTAAGCCAGGGGAATAGTGGGGGTTCTTATACTTTTGTGTCTGCAAATCTCTTTGGTGAGTGCATTTATTAGTGGCGGTTAGTTTATGTGCATCAGTACATAGGGAAAACGTTCAGTGTGGTTGTGTCATGACTTAGAAACGTTTGACTTAGCAGTACTGCAGTAAGATAGAAACTTAAGCTTGATGGAGGCTAATGGAGACGGGTCCGCCCTGGCCTTTTGTGGCTAGAATGTAGAAAGATGCTGCACACAGAGTTCAAAGGGAGAACATTTTCATTCATAGTAAAAGTTTAGACCTTCCACTGCAAAAGACAAAAGTTGTAAGGCTCAGCTCTTAGTTTGAAGGCAAACGTTCTTCACTTGTAGTTTGAGGTGCAAATAAAGTGACAGACTCGCAAACTGATGGTTGAAATTATATTCATTGGAGGAAAAAAGTAAACATTTTTATAGTTAACTCGTGTGCTAGAAAGTATGTGGGGCTTATTGAACCTACATCGGGCTACATTTAAGCAACAAAAATCTTTTTGAAATTTTGTCACTTACTTCTGTGAAGCTTGACTGTTTTGACTATTTACATATGCTCTACACTAGGGCTGCCACGATTAGTCGACTAGTCACGATTACGTCGACGTAGACACGTCATTTGAAGCTTAGTTTTAATATTACTCTTATTACTCTTTCTGGGCCACAAATTACACTTTTAAGATATTTTCAGTCAAGAGTATAGCTGTGTAAACTTCTAATATCAGCTCGATTTATCAAGACATCACATATTTGCAAACGTGCTGCGACGTTTTCGGAGACGTCTGTCAGCTCGATAGCTAGCCGGGGGTTCAAGGCTCACTAGAGCCGGCGAGAACAACGAACTCCAGCCACATCATTTCGGTCTTGATATATAAGTCACTTAGATAACTTAAAATGTTATAGTTTGGCTTTTTTTTAGTATTTTATTTGTTCGTAAGTAAATCGGTTTGGCTGAGATTAAAATTATAGTTTTCACACAGCTGAACAAACTTCAAACAGAAAACTGATTAAACAGAAATTTGAGATGGTTGAGAATTTACTTCAATGTCCTGTTATATTTTAGATAGCAAGGAGCAGACGGCTGTGTTTATTAAACTCCACCGAGACTATCTGCAAGTTTCATTAAAAGTTTAATAAACTATCATCTTGTCTTTATTTTTAGTTAGCAAATACCTTAAACACTTCAAACTGTAAGCTAATGACAGTTATATAAGAGCAGATGCATGCTGGCGCAATAAGCTGTACGTTTTATGTCCAATGGATACATGATCTTATTAGTTGACTAATCGCAAAAATAATCGGTGACTAGTCGACTATTAAAACAATCGTTTGTGGCAGCCCTACTCTACACTAATGTTTAGTAGCTATTTCATTCTCAGCATTTTCAGTAATGTACTGAAAACGTACATGTTAACAGACACACACTCACGCACACGCTCCCTTTGGCTAAACTGAAATGGGTTAATCTCTCATCACTCAGTCGTCGGGGCTAGTGGTTCAGGTGTCACAGTGCCTTTTCTCACAAAGGAAACCTGATCGGACACACATAGACACTCTACACATAATACCGACATAAAGCATTGCATCATCTCACAATTGACCCTTTCTGTGTTTGTCTTTCCTGGAGGAGTTTGTTTATCTCTACACCACTGCTGTATTCAAAAGTGCTTGCTTGTTTAGGCTGTAACAACTGTGTACCTTTCCTGTAAGGCTATGCAGGCTAATGTGAGAACAAGCTTTGTTCTGTAGGTGTTATTCTGGCGTATGAACACTTCTTGAATGTGTGTGTTCTTTTGCAAATGTTTTACTTGAAAAATATGTTGGTAATTTTTGTTCTTTTCACTTTTTTGTCCTTTTCATGGTGAACTGGAACTTTTAGCTCTCCAAATGGTTACAATTTTAATTTTACGGTCTATTTCTAAACTGCTAGAGAAGCTAGTTGTCCTTTAGCATTCACATTACTGAAACGCTGGATTGTTTTAGGGGGCTATGGAGCAAAGGCTACCATGTAATGTTAGATTGTTGTGATCAGGTTAGTTTCTTAGTCTTTAAGAGAAATTATTTTTCGCTTGGCATGAAATATTTAACAAAGTCTATAAAAAGTGAAGTTTTTACACACTCTTTGAAATAAACCATTTAACTTTTTTTTTTTGGTGTTAAAAAAAAAAAAAATTGCTACATGCTAGTTTGCCCCCCCGAAAGCTATTGCTAGCATATAATCTATTTTTAGCTTCTCCTTCATTAAAGCCGCCTTCATTTTTCTATTATATATTTTCAATGCTGAATTTTACAAAGTCTCAAAGTATTTCTAAAAAACCCTCAAGAATGAGATAATGCTGCTTTGACCACTAGCTTGCGGTTATCTCAACAATTATTAGCATTAACTTAATTTCCAGAAAAATAATACACATGCAACCCTGTGCGAGCCTATTGCATGTTTTGTCACATTCATTCCGAAATTATCAAAAACATGCATGCAGTATAGTGGAGCTGCGGGCTAGTTACTCACGCATGTAGTGAAGCATGGTATTCATTATTGCCTCTTTCAGGTCACATACTATTTCACGCTATTTATGTCCTTTAAATTTGGAAAAGCTGTTCCGACTGCGTTTGCTCCGCCTGGATAAAATGAGTTTAGTGTTTTAATTCTTTGCACCAGTCCATGTTGGAAACACTGTGCTCAGCCTGTTTGGAAATGATAACGGTTTGGATCTTTGCCTGTGATTCTCCACGCTATGGTAGAGACAAATAACTTGTTATAAATGTGGCTTTTTTTTTTTGGAACGGCTGAATAAACCTCCGTGTGTACTCAGCCTCGGACGCTACCATCAAATTGTGTAGCCATATACTTGGCCTTCAATGAAACAGCATCTTTTATTGTCACATTGTGCTCTTAGTTGTCCTTTACCAAGCTTACACTTTAATTACAAACACTGCTAACTCCTGTGCACAATGCAGAAAAATACAGATTTCCACTTTGCTCATCTCTCCTCTCTCCCGTGTTTCTTTGCAGGGTCGACATGTTAAGACAGGACAGCTGGCGGCCATCAAGGTCATGGACGTCACCGAGGTCAGTAACACCTATCAGCACGCGCTTGTAATCTTTTGTTGTCTTTAATCAGGTTACAATCCCAGCTAAACCACTACTGCACTGTGGGATTGTTAAATCCTGCAGCAAATGCCTGTCACGAGAAGGACTGAGGGAAGTCAAATTATTCTGCTGTTAATTCAAATGTATGAGAACAGAAACGGCTATATTCCACTGAAACAGGTACAGTGGCTGTAGGACTATAGGAATACCTGCCTTAGAAATTGTCAGCCAATAAGTTTTTATATAGATTAAATGATAAAAAGAGTCATTCTGTCAATCCAGAAAACGGATTATGCAGAAAAAAATAGATAAACGTATGGGATTTGGTGCTGGAAAGGGGTCTCGTAAGGGAAATTTGATTTGGTTCTAACTGCAGGTAGACACCTGTTTAAAGTTAGTAGGCCCCCATCATGAAACCAAAGTACTACTGTACGCTGAAGTTGGCACATTAGTACTTTTAGTATTTTACATATTTGGAATTGATTCCAGACTAAGTTTTATTGCATGTGATGGAATAAATAGCTTTTCTGAAGCATTCAAGATAAACACCAAACAGTCTCCCCACTCCACACCCTCATGTCAATATTTTTCTCTCCAAAAATAGTCAGGAATATAATCACATAGCTTCCACCACTCTTAACAGTGTTCTCTGTTCATTAGATGAACTTTGAGAAGGTCATGTTTGAATCAGACAGATTCTTCACTTCTCTGAGGGCACTTTAGCCAATGATGGCTTTAGACTCGTGCATGTAAACGTTTTGAGATCCACTGACAGCCCCAGAGGGCTGTTTCTGCTTGTTTAGTTTTGTGTTTCTTAATGTGTATACAAGCAGAAAATGTTATTAAAGTACACCTCATGCTGATGGGTTTTTTTTTTGTTACTCATCCTTGAATCAATGGCCAAATGAGCCAAGAAGAAAAATATTCCTGCAGATGGCTTAAAGAGGAATGAGCGTACCGACAGAGCTTTAATCTGGGTTAACTGTCCCGCTGAAGAGGGTTGTACTGTCTGCCTTTCAGGACCCTGCTGATTTCATCTGTAGCTCTAAAGACGTACTAACGTGCATCCCACTTTTAAGGCCTGTATTCTTGTTCAAACGGATCCTCTGTGATAATAAGAGACCGTTTGTAACAAAGAAGGGAGTGCAGTAATCAGCCTCCGGGACTATTAGAGGCATCAGAAATGTTGTAGTATCAGTTAGTTCTTAAATAAAAAGAAAAGAAGGTGTTTTTGATTTTGATTTTTTTGAGCCCTGAATGGATGAAGTATTTGATTTTTCACTATCTATTCAGTCATTCCTTAACACCTCCCAGGTTAACTTCTGGGACCACCTCTGAGTTATGGATGAAAGCGACAGTGTTAAAGTGGGCGTTTTTATGCAGGGCTTCCTAAAACGTGGTTTCACTCAGAATCTGGAAAGCTGTTTACACGAAAAAAGCTTTAAAGCACAACATTATGTGTACTGTAAATGGAAGCAGTGTAGGAGACTGAGATGGTGCAGTGTGACTTTGACACACCTTAAGAAACTTTGTTTTTCTCATGTTACAAGAGCACAATAGGGACATTTTTTTGATGACCCTTCAGGAGGGTCAAAGTTTTTCTTCAGACATGGCCTTCATTTTTCACTCAGACAGCGGTTCAGCAGTGAGTATCTTTGGAGCCTTTGTCATATTTTTGGATGGCATTTGAGTCAGTGGTGTTGGGAATCTTGTCAAGATTGATGGATGTGTGAATGCAGAAAAGTGCTGCAGGTTTTGATCCCCTGTGCAATTCCATCTGGACATCATCTGATTGGCAACATTTTCATTTTTCAGCCTGGCAGTGATCCCAAACACTCTGTCAATGCAGTGAGTTCAGGTTGTGTTGAAGAATAACGGTGGTCATAGCAAATACTGACTTTTAAATTTGTTAGAATTGTGGATTACTATATAATACACTATCTATACTATATCCAAACAAAAATATAAAGAAGTAAATGGTACTGTTAATAGATTATAAATAGAGTTATCCTGAAATTCAAGAGTTAAATTTTTTTTTGTCAGATTATATAAGTTCAACATCATTTAAAGTAGTCTGGCCTATTTGACAGTTTTGATCAGCAAACAAAAAGATTACAACAAACAATCAAAATTGCTGGCAATGGATAATCATGACGCAGGAGCAGCTGGAAACCAGTGTCTGGAAGCAGTTTGGGTTATACAGTCAATGGCAGAATTCCTAACAAACATAAGGCTCTTACCTCTACAGCTTCAGCACATCTGGGCTCTCACACGCCGCATATTGGAGTTGCTGTTGAAAAATCTAGTTCACGGTAAAACATTAAAAGCGGCAATCACGAGTTGGGGCTGTAACTCTGTAGCCTGCAGGAACAAATCTACATATCCAGCCTCAGAGATCAAAAAGTAGGGAATGAGGAAGGATCAAGAGCATTTGATGGGGGCATGTTTATGTATTCATACAAGATGAATCACTGAAGAGAAATACACATGTTGAGGAGACTTGGCAGTTCCTTTTTTTCCCTCCCCTGTTCCACCAAAATGTTTTGAGCGGTCCCTTTTCCGAACAGTTTCAGCCATTTTTATAAAATAAACAGTCGGTTTGGATGGACACCGGCCAAGAATGGCTGTCAGGCAGAGGAAGTTGTTTGCATTGGAAAAGTTTGAGATTCTGCACATGTACATTCAGTATAACAATTACTGTATATATCCATATGTATGTCTGTGTGTGTGTGAGAGAGAGAGGCATGATGGGAACCACAGTAGCTTTTGTGCACTCTCATGTCATGGATGGAAAACATCTCAGTTATACATTTTCTTTCCTATGTGTGTGCATGTCTGGGATCGCTCTCGAATCCCTGTGCTCATCTCTGCATATGTGCTCTGACCCACATACCACTTCCTGTTCTGTGTAGAGAGAGAGAGAGAGAGAGAGAGTGAAAAACGGACACTTAAGAAAACAGTAGGACTTATAGAGTAACAGTGTACAAGGTTGGGCTTTACGATATAAGCAAGTCATGATATTAATCGATTCTGAGCCTCAGTTGCTTTAAAGTTTCTATTAAACCATTAAATTCCCCATTAAAAGACTGAGACTGTGAAAAAATGGGCCGCGAAAGATGACTTGTATAACTATAAACTAAAATATTGATTTCAGGCAAATTGTCATACTGTGAAGGTTACAGCAGAGCTGGATTGCCGATGTAACTCAATAACTTTCATCAGCTCCTTATTGGCACCATGTCTTTTGCAATAAACAGCAACAGCATGCATGATTTCTTCAGGCTAACACACATTTCCTCAGGCTGCACTTCCAGGATTGAACGTCCAGGACTGCATACAGTGATTTTCATATTATTTTTTCTGGTTTGCTAATTGTATTATTCTTAGACTTTGTTTTTAGCAACATTTAATCATATTTGACAGCTTTAGACAGAATATAACTTTTCATAAAATGTCTTTGTTTTGATTGGTTGGACTATAAAGGCAATTTAAAGGCACTGATTTGCACTTTAAAGATCTGTTATGAGCATTTTTTGTTGTTTTACTTCTGCTAACAATAAAATATATAGAAGAAAAATATAAATATGAATAAATTATAACTAAAACAATATTTGATTTGAGTACCAATTTTACAAACAACTTCAACGCAGACTTGCAACCCTCTGAAAGTCCCAGAAACACTGTCACTGAACACATTGTGTAGTAATTAACAACCTCCACTTTTATTTGGGCCAATGTGGTAGAGCTGAGCAAGCAAAACCAGCGTTTAACAAATTCACAGGTTGGCTCTGGTTGTCATTCTCAGGTGATACCTTGTGGTTATAAGAGGTAAAACTAATTTAATTACATCTATTGTTTTGACTAGACTGTCAGTTTAATGTGTCCTAATTTTGCAGTTTATACAACAGCAGCACTGATGCTGCTTTTTAGGGACGTCTGTCCCCGTAGTACAGCTGTATGATTAATTGGAAGAAGAATTTTTGGCTGTTTGTCGATTAAACAGAGTGAGAGA
>VUQR01023504.1:21200-38197 GCA_015108515.1 Hemichromis elongatus | reverse complement strand
AAGCCTGAGAGAACTGACAGAGGGAGTGAAGTCATCATCATCCCTTATAGGAAATCGGAAAGAAAGCGGAATAGGTAGAGAGGGAATCGCAGCTGCAGCATGGCAGCATTCTGCGTCTCCCACTGCTGCTGTTGACTTGATGTAATACAGCAGGACTCAGAATTTAATGGGGGGAAAAAATCAATCTTGATTACAGGAAAAACTCCACAGCAAGCATGTTTCTCTCTGCCTTTCGCTTCCCTCAGGGAATAAATTACTATTCTAGACATTCTTCCTCACATCCTTTTGTCTCTGTAAATTTTGTGCGTGAACTAAAAGACATCACAAGCCAAGAGAGCTCTTTCTCTCTCCTCTCACTTGCCTCCCTCTCCCACTGCTCCCTGTACACTCAGAGGTGTGAATGTGGGAAGGTGTGGAAGGCGCAGTAAGAGTGAATGACATAATAAAACATTTAAAATGTCTGGCATTATAAAACCTATTACATTGAATTCTAAGTTGGAACCTTTGCGTTTCAGTTCCTCACAATGTTTGGATTTGTTCAACAAAAGAAGTCGATTCTTCGAAACATCAACATCATTGAAGGATTCCAAAAAAGACTGATGCAGATATTCATCAGATATTCCCGAGAAGTTAAAACTAAAAACTTATGGTACCAAAAGTCAGTATTTTCACTTACTCACTGAAATATCTAGAATATCCAAATACTCTAATATCTTCAAGGATCTTTTAGTAAGACTATTCATGTTCAACCTAGGATCATCTTTAAAGACTTTGATAACATGTAATATAATAATTTAATGTATGTAACAAAGTTGTTTCATATATTCTAACCCCAAAGAGCAATTGTGTAAATTAAATCCTCTTCCGACACAGCTTTCATTTCAGCAAAGCTAAAAGTGAGATAAATCAAACTGGGATCTTTTAACATTTCAGCCTTTCTAGTTCTTTCCTTGTATTTCCAACGTTTCCTTGCTGAGCCACAGTGACAGGATAGTAGCAAAAAAAGCTTCAGCGGCTGAATATTACTAGCTTACACAGAAATTGAAAATGCATTTGTAAGACTTTAACACTGTGGATTTTGTCCCTCTATCACCCTTCTTCTTATATGAGAAATCCACATGGGGCATTTTCAGATATGACAGCCAACCCAGTAATGCCTGGAACAAGTCTCTCCATCTTCCCGGTTGCCTGTTAGAGGGATGTCAACCTCTTTTGGCCTCTGAAGAAGTCTCCCCGCTACTCTGCTTCCATTTTCCATTATGCTTCCATTTTGCGGCTGTCTGCTCCCCTGGGTCGGTAGTTCTGGTAGCGCTGCTCAAATTGTGTGCTGTCATACTTTAGCAGCAATATGGCCGCAACAGAGTGTCTCCACCATTTCATGCCCTGGAATGATAATGAGTAGTTTCAGGACGCCTTGATTTGAAGGACTGACTACAAATCAGGGAAAGGGAGACAAAGAGCGAGAGATGGCGAGAGTGAAAGAGAAAGGCCGAGGTGAGGCGCGTAATGATGGGATGGATGAACGTGGAAGTAAAGATCAAAGTCATTATAGAGGACAGCTGGAAGTGATGTTGCAAGGAGGACAGAGGCTGGACAGGATAAACGTGCCAACAAGATGGCGAGAAGGAGACACGGTGGACATGTGACACAAAGAGAGGGAGTGATGTCATCCGCTCGTTAAAGCAGCTGTGTCCTGACATCCAGGCTACTTTCTGCTTTTCATCCCATCTCTCTCGCTCTCTCTCTCTCTCTGACACACACACACACACGCACACACACACACGCGCGCGCACACACACACACACACACACACACACACACACACACACACACACACTAGTTTATGTTTCTTCTTCTAAATTGCATTTGTTGAAAACTCTGCTTTGTGATTTGGACAAACTGATGTTGATGATGATGCCAATTCATTCATAACTGTGTATCAAAGTAATGATCACCAATCTTGACTGTAGATGAATTGTTTTGATCATTTACCAAAGGTTATAGAAATGTTGTTATGATATAAATAATAATATTAATGATGTGTCAGTTAGTTATAATTTGACAAGCGTGGGTGCTTAAAGATCACTGCGTTTAGAAACAACAAATTTAAAGTACAGAATCAAAAAAGGGTTTCAGATTTTCTATTTGAAGTTGTTGCTGTCATGGCCTTTCTGTGTTTTTGTGTAACTTATGTGCATTTTATAGATGCATTGTTGTATTTACGGACGTCCAGATCCAATCGAGTCTGAAACCACATGATCCGATCAAGTGGTTTAAGACTCGATCGGAATCTGTCGTTTTTTTAACACATCTATAGTTATGCAATGGCATAGAGTTAGACCTCTTGACTCTACACAGAAACAGCAACGCGTGCGGCACGACATCACTGTGTTGCAGAGACGCGTGCTGGCAAATTAGAACACGGAAGCAGCTTGAAGCGGGAAAGCGCAAGTATGTCTGGAGATATTATAAAGTTGATGACAGCAACATTGCCATAGCAAACAGTGAGATATGTAAACTTGGAATTGCAAGAGGTGGAAAGGAAAAGCCTACATTTAACACAACAAACCTGATACGGCACCTCAAAAACAAACACCTGACACAATACAGCAAATTTACCCAGACAACCCAGGCGAAGACGAGTCAGCTCACGCTGCAGGAGAGTTTGAAAACACTGTGGCACTTTAATTTTAAATAATTGGTTTTTATATTAGACTTTTTTATATTTACCTTTGACTAAAGTCCATATTTGAAGAATTTAATGTATTTGTTACTTGATTGTTCAAGCTACCTCACAAAAGTGCTTTGTTTGTTAACAGAGCTGTTGAATGTTAAAATAAGGTGAATTAAATAAAAAAAAAGAGGAACATCCAGGATCTGTTTCTCTGCTCTTCTTTAATTTTTTTTAAGTACTATAGAAGTATCGGATCAGGACTCGGTATCGGTAGATACTCAAAATCAAATAACTCAGACTTGGACTCGAGGGCAAAAGAAACCCGATGGGGACATCCCTAGTTGTTTTGAGCGTTTTCTGCGTGCTGCCTGTAACATAAAGAAATGCAACCACTGTTGTGTTTTGTCAGTTTAGAGGATTCTCCTCTTCCTCTCCCTTAGTTGCTGTTTGAGCTGTGATTCATGTCCCATATTGGGGAATGTTCCTGCTGCGTTCCTCCGCCTTCACTCTGGGCTCCGCATCTGTAATTACTCTCAGTTGTTACAAAAAATGTTCACATGACTGACATTATGTGGGCAATGAGATGCTCTGGTGACCATAGAAGGTTCTGGTCTCTCTGTGGAAGTTTCTCTGCATCCTTTATAGTTTTGTTTTTATTTTCACTCAAGTATAATTTACTCATCTACCCGCTGATTGGTTGACTGACAGGTTGGCCGGCTCACCTGCTGGGTGAGTAGCTGGACGGCTGCTGGCTAACTGCGGGCCTGTTGCTGATGAGTGGATTAACAGAAGGACTAGCTGGCCAGCAGCCTGGTTTTCTGGCTTTCTGACTGATTGGTTGGCTGCCTGCCTAGCCAAATGACCGGCTGCCTGGCTGGAGCAGTAACCAGCGGGCTGCCTGATGGACGGTGACTCAAGGGATTGGCTTGCTGGCTGTCTGACCGATTGACCCCATCATCTTAACGACAGTCAAAGCTCCTGCTGAAGTTCTTAAAAACTCTCAGCATGTTAAAGTAAAAATAAATATCAGAAACATTTTTTGTGGTGTTCAAAACTTGTCCAATGGAAGCTAAAAGTAAACTAGCTTTCATTTTTAGCTGCAGGAAGTGACAGAATATTAGAGCTTTAGTTAAACGCAGCTTAAAGTGCAGAAATATTTAAATAACTAATAAAATAAAAAAAAAAACACTGCTTCTGAAAATGGCTTCTTCTATAGTGATCATGAGCTAGTGCGCTGTCAGTTATCCAAATGTGATGTTTACCGGGTGTTCTGTATATCAGAGATAGTGAAACTGAGCTGCTCGCTTTTATTTACCCGATTGGGTCACGAGTGAACCCATCTCTTATCTTTTAAATGCTGAAGTCTGGCATAACTGCCCTTTAACTTCTGGGTCGGATTCAGAAATGGTAGCAGCCGTCAGCTGCCTGTCATTTCTTGCTCCTGCAGTTCTCGATAAGACGTGCATGTTTTAATTTCTTCCAGCTCCAACTTAGAAGATTGAACCTGCCATTAAAATAAAAAGCCACTCTTATCCCCTTTGACAAGAAAGTGGAATTTGACAGCCAGCAGAGTGAGGAAGCTACCTGCAGGGATAAATATAAAGGTCTTGGCCGTCATCAAGCGGCATTAACTTGCAAGTAGGAAGAAGCATTTATTATAGTTGCAGTAAAACCGATGGTGAATTGGCCACTATTCTTGTGTAGCTACAGTGTAATGCTAGTTAGCTGCTGGCAGCAAATCATCTAAAAGTATGAGATGGTGTCTTCAGTACAAAAACGTGGCTCAGAGTGTCCCATGTATTTGATTGGTAAACTACAGACTCTGGGTTCTTGTTTCTCTTTGTGTTTCTTAATCTAAGGAACATACTCATCCGTTCTTTTACTTACCTATTAAACAAAAGCTTTCGTGGTTGAGATCAGCGCACGATATCGAATTTCTTCACCAATTCTTAACTTTATGGCGTAAGTCCATCCTAGCTTTTCATTAGTAATGTTGCATTTGCAGGTGTTTGGGGAGATTTGATATCCTGGTTGCTGCAGTAAATAGCCTGGGGAGTTTTACCTTGAAAAGTTGTTAAACAGGCACTGCAGGGTTGGCGGAAATTTAATATTGCGCTCAATTAATGTTGTGCTTGGCACAGACAGAACAGAGGAGCTGTAGTGACCTAAGTGCATCTCTGCGTGTGCGCTGAGTCACTGTGTACAGCCTATATCACTGAGAGCCGTGAATCATAGTTAACATTGACACGTGTGAAAGAATGGTGACAACACACAATATATTATTTTATATATTATTAATGCATATTATAATTGTTTTTAAATCTTCAGATCAGACTTACGGTACTTATAATAAACTGGAGGAAACCCTGACGGTTATTTGTGGCCAAGCTATAGTTTGCATCATTTTTGCTTTTTTTTTTTTGTTATACAAATTTCAAGTAACGTAAAGTTTCCACCTTCAAACTTAGGAAAAGCTTTAGTAATCAAACAAAGGTAGTAAGTGGTTTAATGTGTAACTGTAATAAGGTAAGATATCATGATATATATCGGATGATGATATGCAAACATCTGTTGTTTTATATTATACGCCATCGTTTGTTTCGTGGTGTCGCAACATACACTGTTTACGGGAATATTTTTTCATTGTTTTGATGGTCTATAGTGGCTATATTAATTTCTTAAAGTTCTCTCTTTCGCTTATATTTAAAATAACCACACTATGGACAGACAAGTGACTGTCTTTACGCATACTTTTGTCATGTGGTTCTGCTGTCTGCTTGTCTATTTTTCACATAAACCTTTCACAATAAAGCTAAAGATCCTGTTGAGATTTTTCAATATAAACTGAAATGATGAAAACTAGAAAGACCAGTCAAAACAAATCCAGGACCTTATTTCTAAACGAGGCATGTAGCATTGGACATGGTTTGGTTATGAAAAGTCTCACACAGACCAGAAAACTGTACTGTTATTGGGACGATAAATGTCTTATATCGGGATATGAGATTTTGGTCATATTGCACAGCCCTAATTACAGATTAGTTGGGTAAAGAGCATCCACACACATCGTGCAGAGGGTTGAAGTTCTTCCTTACCAGCGAAGGACAACCATTTCCTTGTGGGTAGTCCCCAAACTGTCGCCACAAAAATTGTTGTCTAGCACAGTATTATTATAGTTGAAATATATGAAGTAGTGGTAGCTTCTGGGTCTGAAAAATGAACATCATGTGTCTTAAACCTGCATTCTTTCAAACGGCCAGCGGGAGTGACTTTGATGTTTGCAAAAATAAGTCTGCTTGTATGGGAAAACAACCCTCAGCTTCTTTGATCTGTGCAGTCAGTTGACACTTACCACATGACTTTATGATCTTAGTTGCTAATTTCTAGTAATATAAGCATGCTCATCATTTTGTACAATAAAGCTTCTATTGGAGTTGCAAAAGAGATTAAGGAAGGGTTCATTTTCGGGTAGACCAACCTTGTGATTGACAAGTTTCTACCTTGTATATGTCGTAGTATGATGATGTACCTGGATTATTGTGTGGAAAAGGGTGTATGTATGTATATATTCTCCATAAAACAGAGCACATTTCAATCTCATATTTTTGCAATAGAACCAGAGTGGAACAACAATAAAGAGAATGGTTAGTAGAGCTGCAACATCAGCAGTGTACGTGTTAAAATGTCACCATCTTCAATATGAAAAGCCAAACAGTTTGCCGAGCAGTTCCTCTGGGCCTGTCCTCTGTGGACATATGATGCTGCTGCAGTTTACTAAGGAGTCCAGGCTGCAGCTTCTGCTTATCAAGCAGCCATCATAAGAGAGAAAATGTCACGTCATGTCACTCCCGGTTGGGTCGTTGGATCAAACGCACGTGCTCAGCTGAAGCAAAAACAGGAACAAATGTCACCCAGCTTTGTCACAGTGATTGAGAAATAATCACTTGATCTTGTTATGTGCCTGAACGTGTGTCTGAGCCTGTACTGTAATATCCTGTGAGTGTGACAGGGAGACATGGGAGGTGGAGGGGTTGGGGGGGAGTTGTTTGGCTCAGTTTTCATTTTGAGTTCAGGCTGTGTCTACATGTTTGTTTGGAGAGGTATACATTTATTAGATTTTTTTTTTGGACAGTGTTTGTGTTCTTGCCTGGCCCTGTCTTTTACAAGTAGATGCCAGCAAACAGCAAAATTAGAAGTAGAGAAGTAGAGACTGAGAGCTGTGCAGATCTCAGCTGTAAATCTGTTGTGCAGGAAGACAAAAGGTAGCGCTGTAAAAGCACACAGTACAGATCTGCAAACCTTCAGACAAAAATATAATTCAAGCCTGCACACAATAAGAACTATTTAATTTATGAGTACATCTGCTGACTATCACTAATGTCTGGCAGAAAATAGTAAATATCCCCTTTAGGCTGCTTGTTGTTTTGTTTGGCATTTTTACAGCTCAGCCAAAACTTTTAAAGTCTGCACTGTCACTAGATAAAGCGGTCACCAGACAATTTATACATGTTCAAATCATGTCTGTGTTACCGTAATTCTTTCAAACCGTTTGCACTGATTGCCTGTAAAAAGTGTTACACGTGCGTGTTTACAGGCGCTCCTGTTACTTGTGTGTGCATTCTGGCTTGCTGCTGCCTCATTAACAGTATGACTTTGTTTTGATGTGTGCGTTAAGATCTTAGGACGGAAAATGCCTGAAAGCACAATATGTCATAGCGTCCGTGTTTTAGCTCGTGTCTGAGTTCTTTATCTGAATGGAAACATTTAGCAGAGTGTAAGCTGGACATTTACAAATTCAAGATTATTATTATCATTATAATCACATGACACTGAGATATACATATTGTACAATTCTATCATTTATAAAAGCTGTAAAATGCAATGTTTGAAATGTATTCCTAAATTAAAGTTTTGTGTTGTACTGCTTACTGCACCAAGTCAAGTGTTTAAAAGACTTGTTTTCTAGATGATTTGGTCTTGCTTTTCATCGTCTATCCTTCCTGTGTGTTTCCACAGGCTAAAAGAAAAGTCAAGTCAATTCACTCAGTGCATACAGTATGGGATATCACGCCCCCTGTGTCCTGGCTGAAGAAACCTCTATTTGCACCTTAAAGGTGGATGACCTGTGATGACATGGTTATGGCCCTGCCTGCATATACACTCCCTGTCATCACAGTAATCCGAGCCAAGCTGTGTAATGGGGCAGCCTTGTGTCGTACCTGGCTTCCGCTAGTTAGCTCCGATGTCTGCAGACTTGAAGATAGCTTAGCTGCCCCTGTTGGTGTTAGCCTCAACCGCACAGTTGGTTTGTAGGCTGCCTGTAGAGTGCTAATTCCGAGTCTTCCTGTGTAGCATTTTGCTTTTCGCTTTGGTATGAATACTTAACCGAAGCAAGCAAAGCAGAAGTCTTCTGTTTGCCCCCGTCCTCAGAGGTGCACTTTCTCTTTGCATGAAAGCAACCAGCATGATGTCTGCCTAGTGTGCCTGGGGATTGTCCACACTAGGAGAGTGTTGACTGAGCCCAAAGTCTGTGCATTATGTCGTCAACTTTTGACCCTGGAAAGACGGGTGATGTTTGTGGAGAAAGTACTTGGATAGACAGCTGTTGCACAGCATGACCCTCTCCTCTCCAAGTCTGGGGCCCCAGCTTTGTCCGAGTCCAAAGTCCCCCCGCACTTATCTGGGTTGACCACATCAAATATGTTGATGGGTTAACCGAAGATGAGCCGGAACCATGCTGGAACGCTGACTGGCCAGTGCTCCCCAGGAAGGCGACAATGTGCTGGATGTTGGCCAGGATATCTGTGGCTTGTCGGAGGATGAGCAGGAGACCTTGTCGGCCCAATGTACTGCTGCTACTGCGCCGGACGGCATCATGGACAGCATCAAGGAGGCTGGCTTAGCTAACACACGTCCTATGGAGCCATCCCTAGCTGCTTATTTGGTCCCGTCCCACAACCATGGTGTTGGTGGCCTCACAACTCTGCCCTACGAGCACTCCATGTTGCCGCTGGACAGTTTCAACTCAGATGCAGGCAGTATTTCCAAATAACATAATAGTTGTTGGGCATGATGGCATCTGTGATTGCTGTAGTTGCACTTGGACTGTTAAAGATCAGAGTGTTTCAATGGTGGACTCTCACCACCTGTGTACTTCATGTCACCTCCGAATAGGGTTGACAGTGAACGTGTCTTGCATGCTAGCCATCCATCCTTGGAGGGAGCCTGGACTGCTGCACCAGGGCTCTCAGACTGGGAGGGTGTTGTTTCACAAGGTGGTATCAACAGATGCCACAGATGGGGGTGGGTAGCTCTGTGTGATGACGCATCAGTGAGAGGGGTCTGGACCACAGAGCAGGGTGAGCTGCACATGAATCACAGTGTTCTTAGCTCTTAGGCATTTTTGTTCTGAGGGTCCAGCATGTCCTAGTCAGGACAGACAATTTAACAGTGGTCTCTTACATAAACAGGCAGGGAGGGACACACTCCCTTACCCCGTTAAATCTGTCTCGCTCTTTGCTGTTATGGTGCAGTGTGGATTTTCTGTATCTAAGTCACCCATGTTCCAGGCCATCTGAACTTGCGGCCAGACCTTCTCTTCAGGGTGTGTCCCCTGGTGAAGGAATGGAGGCTGCACCCTTTGATAGTGGCCCAGATTTGGGATCTATTCGGCAAGGCAAAAATAGATCTTTTCTTTGTGTCCAGGTATGATACCAGGCTGCCCCGTTACGCAGCTTGGCTTGGTGAAGAGCGACTATCGAAGTCAGGGATTACTGTGATTACAGGGAGTGTATGTGCAGGCAGGGCCTTAACCATGTCATCACAGGTCGTCCGCCTTTACAATGTGAATAGAGGTTTCTTTAGCCAGGACACGGGGGGCATGATATCCTGTACTTTGTGTATGTGTGTTGTACCTCATTTCTCTCCTTCAGATAGCCGAAGTTATAGACATGATTGTTTCTTTGGATCTACTCTGTTAATTCAAATAATTGCTTCCCAGCTGCCAATGATAGTGTCCTAACTCAATTTTTCCCCTCTTTTTCATAGGATGAAGAGGAGGAAATTAAGTTGGAAATCAACATGCTGAAGAAGTACTCCCATCACAGAAACATAGCCACCTACTATGGAGCCTTCATCAAGAAAAGTCCACCAGGCCATGATGACCAGCTCTGGGTGAGTTTAACATGTGGTTTCTATAACAATCACATCATTACAGGTTCAATTTAAACTTGATACAGCAGTCATTCTTCACTCTGTCTTGACCAATCACAGAATCTGAATTGTTCATATAACTTAATGAACTTGAAGAATCCTAATTGAGAACATTTGTGGAGTTATTGATTCAAAGGGACAGAGTAAGATTGAATTCATATTCAAGCAGGAACTATAAGATCACTTGCCAAGTTATGATTTTGCATACAATTTGTGTGTTACCATAATACATTAGAAGGTAGAATTTGATACTATAATGAAAGTATTTGCCAGGCTAAAAAAAAACTAAACAATATTATAGGTTCCTGTATGACAGCCAAAGTCTATACTGTTATTTTTAGTAAGTTGTTTGATTGTGTTATGACAGATGAGGCAGATCTTACATGCATTCAAGTCAGCATGATCTCCAGCAGATATGGAGTTGAAGTTGCTTCATGCATGGGATCTTTTTCGTCATTACAGCCAGTATACTGTTCCTCATATTTGAAGAGCAGTAAAAAAAAAACATCAATTCAAAAAACAAAACAGATTTGTAGAAAAGAGCAAAAAGCATAAGTGAGAAACAAAAGGAAGAGAGTCGATCAGAGAAGGGAGAGGTGGGCGGGAGTGTATCAGGAGGTAGAGAACCGCAACAGGAGAAATTTACAGCTGGTCGTTTGTCGAAGGCAGGATTACCTCGTTTTATGACCCGGAGACTCTGCTGTTCCTGGAGAGGAGTAGGGATCTCACTCTCACTTCACAACACAGTCTTGTATTTGTTTTTACAGCTGCTTCCACGACCTCTTTTACAGCCTCTGCTGTCGTGGCTTCATGCTGTGTTCTGTGCGTGGGGGTGACATACAGAGTGTCTGTTTTATGATATTCATGTTCTGTGCTGACCACCATTTAAGACTACTATCTCAAGAAGATCGTTTAATGCGTCTATGATGCGTATATCCTGAAGTCAGCAAGTAAGAGACACTGTATCAGAGGCTTACGAGACCATTAAGATATAATACACAATACAGAGGTGAATAAGGCGAGGTGTTGGCCTCAGTGGCGTTCATTCTTAACCAATGCATAAACTTTGTCCTGCTCTCATTATGTTTGTTTTTATTTAATATTTTTTCTTCAAACAGGTGAAAGTAATCCCCACATCACCATTAAATTTAATGGAACTGTGTGATTGTATGTTATCAGTTGTGTTTATCAATTGTGTGCAGTGTTGTTCAGTTTTTGATGATTGATTTTTTAGGAGTTTTTATGTTTGCCACATATGTAGTACTAATAATTAATTTGATCAACCCTCCCCAGATTGTAAGCATGACAGCTGCCGTCTGTTGAGATGCACAGAAATTGCTTTCCAACTATAAATTTATTGTAAAACACTACATGAGATTAAAACAGATGCACTTTTGTATTTGCTTGGCTTCCTGTCTCAAGCACGGCACAGGGGTAAACTAGTAGAAGTGATTGCATTTTTTCCTTCCGCATTCCCTTTTATTCTTTCTGCCATCTCTTGTTACAATATACTCTGACGTGCTGCACGGCACTCGAGAAGATTTGCATTCACACGAGGCGTGGTGGCTCAAAGAAAGGAAAATGCAAAGTTAACTGGGACCACTGAGTTCCTCAATAATTGCTTTGTTTGCTCAAGATAGCTCTAATAATATGAGATAAGTCACCTTATTTATTCCCAAATTTGGGAAATTCATGTGTTACAACACAGGAATTCCCCATTAAACACCAGCTGCAAAATATCTTAAATAAATTAGAATGGATTATTAAAGTAAAACATACAATATGACGAGATTGTCAGAGCTCCGTAACTTTAAATAGCTCAGTAATGAAAAAATTAGACAAAATCAAAGGTGTATAATCAATCACATTACAGTGAATACAATAAAGAAAATCATGAAGTAAAATGCTGCATGCCGTGTTAAGCTGATGGTAGAGTGATGGTGAGTTTTTGTGTGTGTTACAAACGCATCTCTTCCTCACCTCCAGCTGGTGATGGAGTTCTGTGGTGCCGGCTCCATCACAGATCTGGTGAAGAACACCAAGGGCAACTCGCTGAAGGAAGACTGGATTGCCTACATCTCCCGAGAGATCCTCAGGGTCAGTTATTTCTCACAGTCTGCTGCCAGCATCCTCACTAGATTATATTCTTTGTGTCCTAAACATGGCTAAAAGTATGATTTTAAAAAACGTAACTTTTGCATTTAATCTAAATAAAAAAACAAGCAAACCCTTCTTTGACCGCCTGATAACATGTTTTTATTTTTCCTTTATCCCAATAGGGATTAGCTCACCTGCATGCTCATCATGTCATTCACCGTGACATCAAAGGACAAAACGTGCTGCTGACTGAAAATGCTGAAGTCAAGCTGGGTGAGTCAGTTGGCTTTAGACCGGGCCTGTAGACGGGAAGTGCTCCCGCACTGAGGTTTTGGACCGGTGCATGGAAAAGTGATTGCACCAGCAGATCTGAGTCAGCACTGTGGCGATGCCAACTGGAGCTTTCTCATTGCCAGTGTTTTGTTTTCGAATGTTTCACATGATCGCACAGCTGCAGGCCCGTGTAGAAGTCAAATCCTTGTGAAACATATGTCTATATGCAGCTCCAAAATTAGTCTTTATTTAGATTTCTTCTGATCACAGTGTAATGATAATTTCTTGCAAAAAACTACCTAGACATTTATTTGATTTCACTTGACATGATACATGCATGAAAAGACAGAATAATCTGTTCTGAGTTTTCGAGGTTTAGTGTCCATTCGTGATGATCTGTAAATAAGCCTCCACAGTGTTTTTCACTTTCAAAAGAAGTTTAAACTTCTGCATCAAAAATAGCTTTGTTCACCAAACCTTTGTGTAAAACCACAGATTAATCTTGGTTTTAGTCCCTTTAATTATCCACAATTGAATTACAACTTGTAACCAGGCCACCTTGCGCCTTGCTTATTGCGGGTGATCGTGGCTCAAAGAGTTGGCAGTTCGTCTTGTAATTGGAAAGTTGCCGGTTCGAGCCCCGGCTCCGACAGTCTCGGTCGTTGTGTCCTTGGGCAAGACACTTCACCCGTTGCCTACTGGTGGTGAGAGGGACCGGTGGCGCCAGTGTCTGTCCTCGCCTCTGTCAGTGCGCCCCAGGGCAGCTGTGGCTACAATGTAACTTACTGTCACCAGTGTGTGACTGTAATGTAAAGCGCTTTGGGGTCCTTAGGGACTAGTAAAGCGCTATATAAATACAGGCCATTTACCATTAATGTCCTGTGACACAGCATTAAACAAAGTGTCTCCACCAGGGTTAAAATACAAAGCTTTTGAATGCATTTTGATGCTTTACAATGCTAAAAGGAGAGCAGCATCTTGACCTTTTACACTCTGAGCCAGACTCAAGTATGTTGATGTCAGCATGATGAGAATGGGAGAAATTTAACTCAGCATGGGTGCCATGTTAACATAAGGGGCCTCTCTCACTGTTGTAGTTTGCCTTTGTGCAGGATCAGAACACTTTTAGTCTGTTTTCTTTATTTGAATGCTCCGTGTTTCTTTCAGTGGACTTTGGTGTGAGTGCTCAGCTGGACCGGACGGTGGGTCGAAGAAACACCTTCATCGGGACGCCATATTGGATGGCTCCAGAGGTCATCGCTTGTGATGAAAACCCTGATGCTACCTATGATTACAGGGTGAGCATGCAAAACCGCATCTAGTCCCAGATGTTAGTGGGATTCATGATGCAGAATGAGTTTGGAACCAGTCAAATAGGAGCATCATCAAGATGATAGTTTTAATCATTAATACGACCGATAGGAGGACCGCTCTGTCATTTCCATCATGTGTGTAAGTCAGAGAAGCACACAGACTTTAATTAATCTTATCTCTTTGTGTTTCAGAGTGATCTGTGGTCCTGTGGAATCACAGCCATTGAAATGGCTGAGGGAGCTCCTCGTAAGTACAATACGATATGAGTAGAAACTGGTATCTTTACTGTAAACAAATCTACTGGTGATTAGAAGAGAACTCTGTTTAATTTACTGAACCCTAGCTTCACTATAGAATATATGAGGTACTATCTGTACCTCATATTTTTATGCAGGCAATACAGATGCAAAAAAATTTATCACTTTTTAAATTCATTTTTTTGTCCGATCTCTCATTTGGTTTCTCTTCTGTTGTTTCCTTTTAGCTCTGTGTGACATGCATCCAATGAGAGCCCTCTTCCTCATTCCCAGAAACCCACCTCCTCGACTCAAGTCCAAAAAATGGTGAGATGTTTTCCACCTTTTATTCTTGATATCGGTAAACGATGCACATCCCAACTCTGTACGTGACTTCTAACTGCCATCACAGGTCTAAGAAGTTCTTCAGCTTCATTGAGAGTTGCCTTGTGAAGAATTACACCCAGCGCCCTCCCACTGAGCAGCTGCTGAAACACCCCTACATTCGGGACCAGCCCAACGAGAGGCAGGTCCGCATCCAGCTCAAAGACCACATCGACCGAACCAAGAAGAAGAGGGGCGAGAAAGGTGAGTCCAGGACGAAGCTCTGTCAGTATTAATGGTCAAAAATAAACTAATGAATAAAAATCAGTAATAATTCAGGAGCTACTCCGTCAAAAGGACGTATTTTGTGTCTTAAAAAAACATATTATGATGAAGGTTTAATGAGGACTTTAATTTTTGGACTTTATTTTTGTTAACTTTTTGCAGATGAGACAGAGTATGAATACAGTGGCAGTGAAGAAGAGGAGGAAGAGTCATCTGAGCAAGAAGGAGAGCCAAGGTATCTATCCATCTATCGAAATAGTTAAACAATTTCCAGTTCATAGTTTTAACTTCTTACTATAAGACAAACATCATAAAGTGACTCCTGACCGTGTTTTTGGAGTCATCTTGGTGATTCCTTTACACAAACATATGCACGCCAAACCCTCAGTACTCCTGCAACACAAGGTCACATGATTACACCCCTGATATGAAAAGTGTTTTATGATGTCATACGTGTCAGTGTCTCATCCTTCTCATCGGGTCATCTGTACAGTTCCATAGTCAACGTGCCGGGCGAGTCGACCCTGCGTCGTGACTTTATACGTCTGCAGCAGGAGAACAAGGAGCGTTCGGAGGCCCTTCGCCGCCAACAGCTCCTCCAGGAGCAGCAGCTCCGTGAGCAAGAGGAGTACAAGCGCCAGCTGCTGGCTGAGCGGCAGAAACGTATCGAGCAGCAGAAGGAGCAGCGGAGACGGCTGGAGGAGGTGGAAACCTCATAACAAATTAATAGATTTTTTATGTTAATCGAGTAGACACAGTGCTGTGGTAAGACTGTGTGTTTAGAAGTGGTGATGATTAAAGATGATGTTAAAATGATGTTAAAAGGCACAGCAGAACAGCAAAAGTGAATATGTTTACAGCTTGTACCAAAACGTTTGTGACCGCTGCACAGGAGGTTCAGTTTAATGTGAATCATGTATTTGAGTGAGTCTTAAGGCTGAAATTTCAAGCTTGAACACATTGTGTCAGAGTCAGAAAAATGTTGGGAAAATCTTTTGACAAAAAAAAAAAAAAATCATAAAAGCAAATTAATTATATAAATTTTCCTAAACACACAGACAAAAACCATATTTAAAATACAAGCTATTTATTATTAATTAAGCATTTACCCTGGAAGTTTCAGTAGGACTAAAAATAATCCTGTTGCAAGGAAAGATTTGAATTATTTATGAAGTTTTGTACACGGAGAGGCTCTCCAATGAAAAGGAATGGCAAGGTTTTTCAGTATGTTTGTTTTTTAAGAGTTACCTTCTATACATTTGTTTTAAATACTGATGTGGCTCATTTGATCCAGGAAAAAAAATAGATAATTAGATAATGAATGTATAACATGATTCTTTACTCTCAGACCCAAGAAAAGGACATTTCTATCCCATTTCACTTCATCTGCTTCTCCAATAAATCTTGATTGAGGTTATTATGTAACACAATCCTGACATCATAAAAAGATCAGTCTTAGATCTTATCATGGCAAAAAGATCCAAACCTACTGCTCACATGTATACTACTGCTTCTTTTTCTTTAGAGGACGCTACATCCTCATCCTCAGTCACACCAACCCTCTGCATGTCCACCTTCACTACATCTGTAAACCTCCATTTTCCACTATGCTTCTTCTGCACATGTTCAGACCATCTAAGCCTTTCCTCTCTAACTTTGCCTCTAAACTTCTGAACCTGAGCTGTCCCTCTGATATAGTCACTTTCACTCACAATGGAAATCTTTGCATCTTCAACTCTGCCACCTTAAGCTTCACCTGCTGTATGTTTGTTAGTGCTACCAACTCCAAAACCATGCATCACAGCAGTTCCCACTTCTGTCTTGTAAATCTTTCTATTCACTCTTGCCGGTATACTTGTCACACATCACCTCTGACATTTGTAGTTTATTATTAAAGTAATTAACAGCTGAATTTAGAAAACAAGAATTTTTATATTAGTCAATAGAATTGCTAACTAAGTGAACTTCTTGGCTTTGATTCATGTCATTTTCAATTAAATTTAGAACTGACCGTTGGTCTTTCTCCTTGGGCTTTAAATTATAAATCGACGTATATACTCCTGCCAATCAATAAAACATAAAATCTAACAGATCTGAATCTGTAACACTTTGCTGTATTTTCAAAGGGACAAGTTCAGCCGAAAGTTAGAATGATTAACTAGAAAAGTGGTTAGATTTTGTACTTGATAATTTCATATAATGCTCCAAAATCAATTTTCGACTTCAGTGAAAAAAAAAGTTAATTGGTTTCCCCAGAGGATGAATTTGAACACCTTTGCTGTAATTATCCTATTATCTCTTTGAGCTATAATTGTTTTCTTAACCTGGCTTTATTCCCCGCCCCCCTAGAGGAGAAGCAAGATTGTTCAGTAACACAGGAGAAGAGTAGGGGAAGTGAAGGGAGGGAAAAAAGCTTTAAATAGATGATTATAAATTTGGACAGGATTGGACTGAACTAAATTCTCTGGAAGAAAAAGAGAAGAGACATCTCTAAATATTAAAAGAGGGACTGGGGAACACCCCCCCCCCCCCCCCCCCCCCCCCCAACCAAACAAACAAAAAAAAAAACAAAAACACCAACA
>VUQR01023504.1:4733-16420 GCA_015108515.1 Hemichromis elongatus | reverse complement strand
GCCCCCCCCCCCCGCTCCTCTCATCTACTTTCAAAAACACAAAACATCGATAGTCAAAATGACAATCTGGGCTTCAAAGCAGGAGTCCAAACAGGTGCTGGCATGTTGGCTATGTCAGCGTTCTGTTTACAGAGTGTATGAGGAGATTTCATTTGAGCTTTTTCTTGCGAGTTTGCAGCGAAATGCTCAATTGAAAAGCTTCTTCTTTTAAAGAAGCACAGCACTGGTCTCTAATTATCCCCACGGTAGTCTTTGTCCTCACATTAATGAAGTTACTGTAAAAACGAGCCACCTCATTAGTGCTCAGCGTGACCTCCAGGCGCTTTCGTTTTTTGTATCCTTTTTAGTGCCTGTTGGGAAGGATAATGACAGATACGCTAGCCAAATAAAAGCACATCATTGGCCAAAAGTAGGGGTTTTTTTGGTTTAATTTTTTTGCTGAATGTTTGGCTCAGAAGCTCTAACACTAGTGGAACAAACAGGATAGTGAACTGCAGGTAATTATAAAGGTTAGCTGATTGTTTCAGGAAAACAAAAGGATAATCCTGATTTAATTTGGGTCTTATTTTAATGTTCAGCCATATTGCCACTTCCGATAAAGTGGCAACATGGCGAAAAAAGAATCCACAAATGGAAAAGATATCCAAATATCCATTTTGAAGAATAATAAATGCAAATTCTCATCAGCAATTTAAACCCTGACTTTCTATAGTGAACCGTGTCCTGGACCTCAGCGTGTGACCTAACCTTTCCTTTGTGAATGTCTTCTCTCCACATGAAAAATGCATGACACTTTTGCTGGTCATGGAATTGCCCTCCTTCTCGTAGGGATGTGGGAATACTGCGGTATGAATAATACTGCTGCCTTTGAGGAGGTGCTTTGTTGTCCCTGCTGGTGTGCCTGTATCAGCAGATAACTTTCTGAATTGCTTGAACTACTGCCAGAACAAATCACCTCTTCTCTGTATAAAGAAACTAACAAACCATAGCGGCTGATGGCTTCTGTCTTTTCTCCTCCTTGTGTACTCACCTGCATCCACCTGTATTCTCAACCTGCTGCTAATGCTGCTGCATGCACGTGTCCTTTTTAGGCTGACGAGCGATATCGGAAGAACATCCAGGGTTCTCCTCAGTCAGCTCAGACCAAACCACAGCAGCCTCCGGTGCCGCCGCGCTCCGAGTCTTCATACCCCAATGGGAACTCTGCTTCTGAGGCCATGCACCGGCCCGTGGAACCACAGGTAAGAATGGATTCAAACCATTTCTTCTTCTCTGAAATTATTCTGCAAGATTTGATTGTAATATCAACTGTCCTTTTCTACATGGAACTATTAATAGTGGAGCTTGGTCGGGCTGAGCATGCTTTAGGACTTTATGGCTGCTAACCTGTCTTTCAGTTATGTGAGAAAGCCAAATTAGGGCGAGAGTCATTAGTTCTTGGGCCACAATGTACCGGACGTGATCTGCAGTAGGCATGATAAGTAAAGTCATAGCTTAATGACTTATTCAGCCCCCTCCCCTCCACTCTCCTTCCTCCAGTCAGTTTACTGTCACTAAAATGAAACACGACTGTCATAAATCAAAGAGCAAAGCTTAACCCCCTTATGACACTGTGGTATTGTAACCCACAGTTAATATCTTTGTCTGTAAGAAGGCTGTAGATGAACAGCTGAAACACAGCCTTTGGAGAGCTAGTTCTGACCCTCTGGCCATGTGTTCGACACCCCTGGTTACGAGTATGGTGTTAGGCTTATATTGCCGAATTACCTTGCCAACTTGAATGGATTTATGATGCTGATATGTATTATACACCCTTGCATGCATGCTTTGAAAAGCTCATTTTTCACAAATTCTGGTTTACTAGAAAAGACCATTTACCTTCTTAATAACCTGAATGGCCTCATTGCTTCAAGATGTTATCTGTGATTTTTTTCCCCTGGTAATAATTCATTAGCTTTCTCCTTCAGGTGACTCGAGGAAAACTGAAATCTTTGCACTTTGGAAGATTTATTGTTTCTCAGTTAAGGAGTTGTTCTGCTTTGTTTCTCTCCCGTCATGGATTGTATCTCTAGCTTTGAGGTCTTTTCATCTGAATAATGTATCCAACTGTGTGCTGCTGCTGAACTTCTCATGACTCTTTTCAGCCTCAGGCTTGTTATTACCTCTATTTCATTTCCCTCATTTTAACCAGCTAAAATGTGGAACAGCATAAAACTCTTGACTGATGTGAAAAGAAATCTCCCCTTTTTCACCCAGCTTCCCTCTGGTAATGAAAATGAACCAAGTCCAACCCTCGTCTGCCATAATTAACTCTGTGACTGACAAGTTGTCCTCCCAATATGTAAATGCAAACAAAAGCCTTTTCACTAGATGTGTGTTTACCTCAAGGTGTGCAAATGTGTGTGTTTATGTGATTTTCCTGATGCTGTTATGGGGGGTTTGCACATCCCTGCTCTACATGCTGTAACTCCTTATTGTGTGTTGGTGATTAAAACAATTCATAATTCATGGGCGCCCAAATTTGCAGGGTGACTCAGGCAGTATTAGTCATTTTCCCAGTGAAGGATTGAGCACACTGAGCATGAATAATCACAGTTCATATAAATCAATCTGTTTTGAATATGTCACACAGATTACATTATATAGAAACGATGCTGCTATTCAGTAGGATGGGGTCTGTGTTGACCGCGAGTGTGTTGATGTAATTCACTAGAGCGTTATAACCCATAATGTTAAAAGTGGGTTGCTCTCATTAACAGAGAGCCTATAGAGTATTCACCACACAAAGGTTTTATCCTGTGATGCCTAAAGACCAACGTAAGTTATTTGTATTAGTTGCCTTCCTTATGAAATCTTACTGCTGTGAAATACGGAAACAAAAAACTAGTTAAGGTTAAGGTGGTAATTATGTAAAGGTAATAGGCAGGAAGTGAACTGCGGTGCCCGCTATAAGAGTCACATGCTTTCCTCCACTCCCAGCCATGAATGTGTGCATGCTGCATGGGCCGTTGTGGTCCTGTCGGTACGCCTGTTTGCATGTCAGCCTGTCTTGAAGGTGATCTAAAAGGACTGTGCACAATGTCCAAAATAAGCTGATTAAAAGCTGAGTCAGTAAAAGCATGACTCGATATTTTTTCCTGGATTGATTCAGCTTAATCTCTCCATTCCCTGTGCATTATGTCTTCTTTTCTCTTTTGTGTCATTTCTTGATCCAGGCTACCCTTTTTTAAATTAAAAAGTTTTTACAGTGAAATTTCTGCTCTCGGAAAAAATAAAGGGTGGCCCAAGTGATAATAGATATGACGTGCAGATATGTCTATTTCACGAGTGCCCCTTCTCCCCTCTTGTCACACTCTTGGGTTCTTAAGGGGATTTGCAAAGATTCGATTCATTTAAAGATGTGCCTCCAAAATGTCTACAGCTCTTCTTTGATTTTACAGACAAGCTGTGTCAATTTCTCACTGAAATCAGCTTCTGTGGTGTTAAAACAATTTAGTATTTCAGAGCAGTGGCTGTTAACATCATGTTGGCCTCTGCTAAGTTGTCAGATCAACTCGCCACGTCAGGATTTTGCCACAGTGTGTTATTATAAATCATAAATGCTCTGTGCACAAATGACCAAGGCTGAAAATCCTTGCATCTGAGGTGAAAGGACATTTCCATCACGAATCCCTGATGGAACTTAATGCCACTTGATAAAGTGAAGACTGTAGCATCAAAAGGTTATATACGTGTCATCTTCCATCTAATTTTAGAGCATTATAATAAATCTATCATTTAATTATATTGTAAACTTGCACGGCAGACCCAGTTGTGTTCGGTACATTTTTATTGATATCTGCACATCAGCAACAACCCACACCAACCCCTGAGTCCCAGTTTGCTAATAAGGATGAAGCTAATAGAAAAAAAAAAATTAATAGCGCTGTTTTAACTGGGAGTAAATGCACCTTCCTCAGAGTGCACCCAAATGCAGCGATTCATTTACGCAAACTCATAACAGAAAGAAAGGCAGTAGCCAATGCTCAGAAAAAAACATTCGGATGGTGGACACGTACACGCAAGTTAGTTGTGTTTGAGTCCTTTGCTCGCACACCGTTTTGATTACATCCTTAGGTTCACCTCTTTTATCCGGTTTAAAGCCAAAGAAATCCCAAATTGACAACTTTATAATTTTTTTAGCAATTAGTTCATCCATGTTTGGACTTCTTCTGTGTTGTAAACGCACAAATCAGTCCATGCATGATTACATTACTCCACCCATCAAAAGTCTGCGCATGCGCAAATATATCACCCATCGTTGATTATTGGACTTAAGATTGTCGGTTGGAAGATTTTTACATATCGCCCAACTCTAGTACGAATGTGTCATTCTGTTAGGTCATCGCAGCTTTTCTTTGTTGTTTTTACTTTCTACTCATTTCGTGCAGTAAGATCACCCTCACTGTTCCAGACCTAATTCTGAATTACCAAAATAACATTACAATAACCAGTAGGACCTACATTAAATTGATTTCCACATTTGAGAAGTCTAATGTTAATGTTACTAACATTAGCTCAAATGTGACAAACCCCTTAAGATACCCTTCAGTCCCTGAGCTTGTTTCTTGTCTGAATAACCTGCATGCAGACTGACCTGCACTCCCCCATTGTGTTCTGTTTTGTGTTGTCCGCAAGGTCCGTTCTCATCTGGCTGCTTTAAAGAGCAGCAGCGGCGTGGCCTCGTCAAACTCCTCCACTGCCACCCCGCCTGTTGTGTCGCGATCGCACTCCTTCACAGAGCCGCTCGTTCCTAGCTTTGAAAATCTCCACCTTCAAAACAGCCACGAATCCCACCATCACCCTCCATCATCATCATCACTATCATCCTCATCATCGACGCCTGCACGCACTGACCCACACCCCCATCCCCAGCCTAGGCCCCATGAACCAGCCCCTTCAGAGGAGGTCCCACCAAGGGTAAGGACTAGAAGAAAGAAGCCCAGTGTGGTAGCAGTGGTTAAAAAAGACAGTTTAATGTAATCATTTCCCACAATTTTTTATACAGTATCAGAATTTAAACATCTGTTATTTTTTTTCCTTGTATAGAGACCAAGAAAAACGATTGTCCACTGTATGTGAGAAAATCATATATTGTGGGGCAGTTAGTCCAATGTTTGAACACACTAGCTTAAAAAAAGAGGAAGTTACTCTGTGTGGTGAAATTTCTTGCTCATGCAAAAATGGTCGTTATTTAAAATGCACCACAACATAAAACTGTGACCTTTCTATAACTCGACTGTTGTTCCACTTACAGGACGAGTCGAGACAGTCTGCCTCATGTTGCTTTTTTCTTCCCTCGCCACACTAATTTAGACTTTTGCTGCACCACCGCAAAACAACATAAATATAACAAGACGAGGAATGTAGGCCTTTAGAAGACAGTCGTTTCCTAACAAAATGTACCCTGTCAATGCAACACAATGGGAAAGCTTCAAGTAAACAATGGTGGACCTCACAAGCAAGTTCAGCCTTGAAATAGAGGAAAATGCTACCGAGAAAAGATTGACCAATAACTACGTTCAGTTCATACTGTTCCCATTTTGTCCCCAACTTAAACTCTTAAATAAATAAATGGCTGGAGGTTCTGTTGTGCATGGCTGTGTTGCTCTGCTCTGCGATGGCTTCACTGAATTTACATGTGACTGATTAAGGGGAAAATGTGCTTCACGTGCGTGACCTGTGACTACTGGTGTGACAGTTTCATTGGAGATGAAGGCTGTAGTTGGTGGGGTAGGGCTTGTCCAGAAGATTATTTTATGGTTGTGGAAGTATAATTTAAAAAGTCCCACACTGCCGTAGGTACATTTATACATCCATATAGCAAGTGTAAAAACACAACAGGCAGTCACGTTGGAGATCCGCAGTTTAAGAGCAGCAGAGATCATCATCATCACCGACTTGAAATGTGAGCTTGTTGGTGCCTTGTTTAAACAAACCCAGGCTGGTTTCTTAGGAAATTCAGATGTGAACACAGTTATTATGTGTTCTGTTTGAAGGCAGTCTACTTCACCTTACATTAAAAATAATAAGACTACTTATCCTGACAGTATACCAGAACAAAATCTAAGCTAATTCAAAGCCTTCCTTGTTGGCTAAACTCATGAGTATTAAAACACTTCAGTTTTTCACACCTTCCCTCTAATAATTCTGATATCCTTCTAATATGTGACAATTGTTACTTGGTGGATATTTTTTAATTTTACTGTCAATTCAGACTTTAAATTGACTGACTTTTATCATCTGCGCCTGATTTATTACACGCAATCTCTACTTTTATATCACTGACTCAAAGGTAACTCTACAAAAACAGCAAACGTTATGAATCTTTTAATAAGATTTATTCATAGCTTGCAGAAGCTAACAGCTAGTAATTGTAAAAATGTAACTGACAATAATCGGTATAGTAATTAAGCAAACAATCTAATGCTGGGCAGCATCCTAGGATTTAAAACCTGGAAGTTTTATACCATTTTATTGTTCCTATTTGGGCATCATGAGTTATCAGAAAGCTCAAAAGGGATCTCTGATGATTAGATGATGTGTTTGCCTTAGTCAGCCTGATATGTTGTGGTATAGCTACTATTTCTGAAGTTTTCCAGTGGGTTATAAAGGTGACACTTACTCATATGATGTAAAGTTTAAAAATATGTGATTTGTATATTGGAGGCACACGGAAGCACACCTATCCCTAAAATGTGTGTATTTGTAAGCTGGTTACTGTTTTTATCATGAAAAGGTTCCTGTCAGGACTACATCAAGGTCCCCAGTGTTGCCGAGGCGAGACTCGCCTCATCACCACGGCAACGCCGCACACAGCAGCCATGCAACACAACACAATGCTGCCAGGTAAACTTTCGTACCCCCTGATTTGTGTGAATATGTCCCCTTTCTTGGCCTTACTACTGCATTCTTCTTGCAGTCTTTTTTTTTTTTCTTCAAAACATTTGGCTGACATTCATAAATAATATACCAGATATTTGATATTTATGAAAGAAAAGCAAAGCTGGCTATTTTTAAAAGCCATTTGTGTAGTATGACGTATGAGTCATCTTTGAAATAACAAAAATACATGAAACAACAGGAACTGGGCCCAGAACGGTACCCTGTGGCACTCCACTGGTGTCTTAAGCAGGATACTGGAGTCAATGTGCTTCAGAGCAAGTTGAGTCCAGTCTCCTGTTTTCAACTATGAAATTACAAAGACATCCAGAAAGAAAAGACTTTCACAAAGGCTGTGCAAAAACACTTCATTTAGTGACGGATCTGACAAATTAATTCAGCGTCTTCACTGTCTGTGCTGTTACAGTCCCAGTCTGCGGAGCTGTGTGGGAGGCTTTATGTAATAGTTCTAGCTGTCTAACCTTGTTGTCTCTACTTCTTTACTTGTGTGTAAATGTGTGTGTCTCTACGTGCACTCACAGCTCTTTATTTCCAAACCACAAACCTTTTCACGGAGTGTCATCTCTCTTCCTTCCTCTTTACCCTGCAGTGCTGTTTTTAATATCTAAAACTTTTGGCTTGTAATTTCAAGTATTTAGGATTTTTGCACTGCTCATTAAGGACTTTAACTATAATCCAATAACTTGTCATTGATAATTAGCTAATTTAAAAATTTATATCAGCTGCGCTCTACATTTATAACATTTTAATTTGCTGATTAAAAGTTTCTGTGTCTATGATAGTTTACCTGAATCTCTTGACTCTGTTGCCTCTGCAGTGCAGCGGAGCCACGGCTACTGTGGGAACGCGTGGAGAAACTGGTTCCCAGAACAACCAGTAATAGTGGCAGTGGAGGCTCCAGTTCCTCCAGCAGCTCCAGTAACTCCAGCTCTCAGCCCGGTTCTCACTGTGGCTCAGGAGAGAGGTTCAGGGCCCGCTGTGAGTTCACACATACTTTAACCAAGTCAGCAATTAGAAACATGCAGGAGGTGAACAATTTAACTAAAACATCACCTTTAAACATAGCTGTGCTAAAGTGTATAATACCACTGTGCTAAAGGACCTACATGTAGGTAAAGTCACTAACAACATTAGTTAAACGTGTAGATTTTTTTCCAACATTTTCAAAAATGCTGACTTTATCACCTCCACCTCCTTTAGCCTCTTCTAAATCTGAGGGTTCACCCCTCCAGCGGCCAGAGAATGCTGGGAAAAAACCCGAGGAGAGGAGGGACGCGCTCAGGCCGAACAGATCAGCGGTGAGAGTGGACTCGGAGTCGACTAGCCAGTAGCTCAGTAGACGAGATGCGTTTAATTAAACTGCGTGTGTGGTGACTGTTACACGTGTTGCTTCCAGTTAGTTGCAGTTGGATAGATGGGGAGTGTGATTATTAACATTGTGACAGGAATTTTGCTGCTTCAGTCTTTTTGTATGAATGAAAATAATCTCCTCCACCAAACTGACTGGTCTGATCAGGCTAAGAAATGCTTGTATTGTCTTTGGATTGAGCTTACTGGCTGAAGGGGTCTACTTGCACGTATTGTTTGCATTCTCTCCTCAGCGTCTCTTCTTCAGCGGTGGTCTTTTTTAACTCATGACTTCTTTTACTTTAATAAAATAACCATTTTTCTGAGCTTTTTTAATTTTTCATCTTTGCAGCTCTAACAACTGATTTATTATTAGAATTAATCCACTAACTTTCCCTACTGTAGCTTATGGAGCACCAGCTGGTACTGCTCTGGAGTCACTTCTTTTTTCTCTTTTCTCTTTTGGCTTTGCTCTTCCGTTGGCTTCTCATTGGCTGGCACACATCTATAACCACTCTTCTTCTCCAGCAGCTTTCTCTTTTCTGCGTTACTTAAGAAAGATTAACAGCAAATCTTACATAGTGCCCTTGATTTTTGCATGTGTTATGTAGTGATGAAGAACGGACAAAGCATCAGCAGAGCAAGAACCACTGAACACCTTAAAACAAGCGTTCATACACAGTTCAACTTTTATGTGTCGGCTTCTAGGACCTGACGGCTCTGGCCAAAGAACTGCGCGCAGTGGATGATGTTCGTCCGCCAAATAAGGTGACAGATTACCCTTCATCCTCCAGTGAAGAATCGGACACCACTGACGAAGACGACGATGAAGAAGTGGATCAGGAGGCAGGTGAAGAGTCGACCTCTGGCCCGGAGGACTCCAGAGCTGTGTATGTACACAACTTTCCCTCAGGCTTTGTACTTTCAGAGCAGAATGCATCGGTTCAGGTTAATGGATGAGATGATGCTCCTGCTTAGCAGAGCTGCATTTTGATTTATCTGAAACCAAAGTCTTTTTAGGCAAGTTAAGCCAGACTGCAGCCCTACTGGAAATACCTTCAGGCCGTTCTTTTAGGCTAACAAGACCAGCCCCGAATAAATGATTGTGGAGGAGAGAGCCTTATGTGCATAATAGTGCAGAAAGTCTACAGTCATCAGTCAAATCAGATTTTTTTAATCAAATGCTGTACTACTACTATTCAACTTTTAAGCTTTAATTATCTCTAAGTCCAGATACCATTTAAAGCACAAGTACACACTGCAGTAGCTGCACACCCTTAATATCACATCAAGAAAACAACAGAGGTATTTTCACTGTAATAAGAAGAGCACCTCAGTTTAAATTATATGTACTTAATTTTGTGTAATGCACTGGGATATTTATAATTGGAGCTATTTTTTATATTCTATTTTATTTTGCAATATATTGGATTATTTTATTTCATTTAGTTACTGTTCTTATTCTCCTGTAGCAACTGTGACCACATAATTTCCTCTGGGAATAATAAAGTATTCTGATTCTGATTCCCAAGATGATCAAGATGCACTTGCCATAGAACTAATGCTATGCTTAGTCATGTTATGGATGTAGACAGCACATTCACCTACAGTTTTACTCCAGTGAGAAGTAGAAAGCCTGTTAGAAATGCTTTGGACCTCTGCTATGTGAAGAGGATATCTGGTTAATTTGTTGTCAGCCAAGCTGTTTGTTGGCTCTTTGGGTAAATGCCGGGGCAACCATCACCTAGGTCTCTGCAGAGTACCTTTGAGTCCCGTCTGTGTCTTTAAAATGCCGTTTTTTCTCGTGGCTTGCACAGGTGTGTAAAAGCATACTGGAGCCCAGAAATGATGTGTTTGTGTCACCTGCAGTTCTTCTCGGCTGAGTAACGGAGAAACGGAGTCTGTGAAAACCATGATCGTCCACGATGAGGGCGAGAGTGACGCAGGCACAACGCCATGCAAAGACAGCACGCTGATTGTCAGACAGGTACTGGAATATCGGAAAAAGGACCACCAATCATTCACCTCATACTTTTTTAGCTTTCCCTTTATTCGTACGTTTTGTATGTTCATACCCCGACAGTTTATCCATTTTGTTTGTTTGTTGTTGTTTTGTTGATCATTACTTTTTGGCCAGTGGATAGCAATTCAGCGTTAAGAAATGAAGCATAAGAAGCTGACAGAGTTTAATAATTTATACAGAGATCTAAATTTCATTAGCTTGTTGAACAATTTCAGACATTTAACTTTTAAAAAGGCATTTGATCAGGTGACGTAAAAAGAATCAAGTATATAAGGCATCTTCACATTTAGAAGATTCAACTAGCAGAGTTGATTTAGGACCAATGCACATTAAAAAAGGTCAGTTTAATAATGTCACAAAATAACTCAAAGTATTATCTTACCATATAATCAACTGCTAACAAGACTTTTCTTTCCGCCTGTAGAATAGCCGCTATAGCATACCCTTTGTTCTAGCTAATACCTTCCCTCCCCCTGAACTCATCAGGAACACATCTAGACCCAAAGCTGTGTACCCCTCTTTCTACTTCCAGAGTGCAGGTGACAGCAGAAAGCGTACGGGCCCTGGCCCAGGCCAAACGCAGACACCTGGCATGCATGCAGGCTTTGCCCCGAGCCCCGGCTCAGTGTCGCTCCAGGGCCTCACTCACCACACCCCCAGCCCCCACCACCACCATCATCATCACCACCATCACCCCATACAGCATTCGGACAGGAATGGCTTTGCTGGTCGCATCCACCATCTCCCAGACTTGATCCAGCAGAGCCACCATTCCTCCCCCTCCTCTTCTGCATCCAACTCCCCTTCCTCTTCCAGCCTTGCCAGTCCCTCGTCCATGTCCCCACAGAGTCCCTTGGACAAGCTTGGCATCCTCACAGAGGTATGTCTTCAAGTCCCAATGCAAACACGGGCTTAGGTTATTAATTTCTTGCACAGGGAGTGTCAAAGAGAGATTTTATAATTATTGCCATCTATAACAATGTAACTCCCAAAACAACTAAAATCATTCAAATATAGGCGATGAGTGCTGGTGCTATACAGTTTTTTTGTTTGTTTTTTCAGTTTTTCTTTTCTTTTTTTTTTTTTTTTTTGAATGAACATGATAAAAATGTCCTCTATAGCTTAATAATTTTTTTAATCATGCCCTCTACTGGCATTTTGCTTCCACTGCGATCCTTCACTCTACATAGGCCCCATTGTGGTTTCTTTTTTTTTTAACCTCTTCTGGCTCTCCATCTCTCTACAGAGTAATGCTGGTGGATGCCTGCATTTTTGTGAAAATCTTGTTAATATATTTATTGTTGTAACAGATCTGTAAGCTTAGTTTTTGGGAGGTTTTTTTTTTTTGTTTTTTTTTTTTTTTTTTTTCATGGTC